>CAUYQV010016065.1:0-23516 GCA_963574575.1 Galagoides demidoff | reverse complement strand
AAAAAAAAAAGGTATTTTTTTTAATAAAAATAAAAAATACCTTAAAAATAATGAAATAACCAAACATGAACCATACGTACAAAATCTCGAAAGAGAAAATAATAAAGCACTGCAGAGAAAAATCAAAGATCTAGATAATTGAAAAGATACAGATGTTCATGGACTAGAAGATCTGACATTGCTAAACACCCTCTTCTACCACAAGCTAATCTACAGATTTTGTGTAATCCCAACCAAAATTCCACCAGGTTTTTTTTTCTTCTTTCAATTGGCAAACTGTTTTTTGCTTCTGATACTGCCGGAGTGCCCATGAAAAAGCCATATCTCAATTTTTAAAAAAGTAATGAATCAGAAAAAAGAGATTAAGAGATCAAAGTGAGATAAACTATACCACCAGCCATCTAAAATTTAATATTTAAAGCCCTTACAATAGTCAGTGAATAAATACTCTACTATTTAAAAATATTACATTATAATGCACACTACCCTAAACTTCAGGGCAAATACATACCTTTGGTAATTTAAACTAGGTGGCCCCTCAATCTGGGGACATAACACATTCCAAGTTCCTGTGTGTGGCACAGGTATAGTGAGTGCTACATTTTCTGATTGGTGTGTCTGGAAGCTTTATATCCAGACACATTATTATTTCTTAGTACTATGACAAATTAGTGTGAGAAGGAGGGAAATGTTTTAGCAAAGCAATATTCAATAAGAAATCTACTATAGGGTGGTGCCTGTGGCTCAAAGGAGTAGGGCGCTGGCCCCATATGCCAGAGGTTCAAACCAAGTCCCAGCCAAAAACTGCAAAAAAAGAAAAAAAGAAAAAAAAGAAATCTACTATAAAGAGACGATATTTTACCTGTGAAATGGAGCCTCCCATTATAAAAGATGGTTTTTCTGAAGCCACTGTGGTTTTGGATGATGGGATGAGAGGAGGAGGTGGCCTAGTTGGTCGAGTTGTTGGAAGTCGAACCCCTTCAGGAAGGTTAGTTATCACTTGGTGTGGAGCAGATTGGAGGACTTTTAAAAGGAAAAAAAAATGATTTAAAAGTAGTCAATTTCCTAGTTTGCAATATGCTACCTACCTCAGTCATTCCTGAATTCTTAAATCACAAAGTTAAATGCAGGATGAAGCCAAGGATGAACATTTCTATTTTAAATCATTTACTTAAGTGTACATATATTCGAGTCAAAAATGGCATTTGTAGGGTCAATATATTCAACTCCTTTTCAAACCAAAGCTTTTAAGCTGATGCTCATCTCAAACTACTTCTGCTTGGCAAAGGTAAACATCAGTCTTCAATCATTTTTTACCTCTTGTCACTACTACTTTCGACCTCACAGGGAGGTAAGAAAAAAGGGTGCTTCTTAGAAGAGCTGATATCCTTACTTCATAGAATATGTAGACATGACTGACAACCAGTCTTTAAGAAATAGTTATTGATTCTGGTTCTCATAGAACACTGGAATTTCTGGGGCTTGGGGAGGGAATTCAAGACTTCCACAAAATTCTTAAAAGCTAGTCAATGTCACAGTATAAATGTGTGAACACAAATTTCCCAGTGGCCCAGTGAACTCAACTGAATACAACTGATGATGGAATGCAGAGAAACAAGAAAGTCGTTTTGACAGAGCAAGGACATGTCCTGGGAGAGCAGTCCATTCATGAGGTAAACCCCCCACGTGGAGCACCTGTGGGAGATGGCCAGCAGCCACTGCACAGAGGAGTGATATTTACCTGGCGGGACACTATAGCGGGCTGCACTCATATCAGGCTGTGGAGCGGCTTTACTGACTTCTCTTGGAGAAAGCCTACACGGTGAGGCTGACCTTGCTGCGGTACTGTGCATCTGTGCTTCCTGTTCTAGAGCACGTGTGACCTCAGCATAAGGCATATAGGCGACTGATTTTCCTATGAAAGTTAAAGTTATCAAAATAAGGGAAGAACCCCAAATTAAAATAGTAAGTGTGACAGGACCAAGCCCACACCATCCAGGGGCAGATCCATCCATATACTAATTTCAATGTCTAAAATTCCTGAGGGGAAAAATCCACCCCTAGAGAGGTTAAGAAATCCTATAAATCTAAATCTTCCATGTATGCAACATCTTTGTGACCTAATAAAATCCTTAAAAATTCTATCACAGTGTTTCTCTTTAAAAAATAAGGAACTTTTCTTTCCTCTTAAGGATAATCACACATGATAAAATTGTAATAGACCAACATCAGATTATCATGCAATTCTGTAGATTCAAGTCTGGACCAAATTAGAGGTCAGCTCTCTGAGAATTTTGATTCTCATCATTAGCCAGTTGAACCTTACTATCATCACATAATATTCAGAGAAATAAATTTAATTAAGGAATGGAAGAAGCCTTTCAAAAGATGCAGATCAAAAAATCCTGTATAAGTTTATAAAACTATAAATATAACTGTAATAATACTAATAAAAATTACTTATCATGTAAGTTATCTCCACATAAAGAACTAAGAAAACTTTAAACCTTTAAAGGGCATGCCAGAATGCAGTTATATTAACATTTTAAAAATACATATATTATTTTTTCCTTTATAAATAACAAAATTAACATAATGCAATTTTTTTCTTTTTTTGAGACAGAATCTTGTTGTGTAGCCCTTGGCAGAGTGCTGCCGCTCACAGCTCACAGCAACCTCAAACTCTTGAGCCAGTGGTTCTTAGTTTTCCTTATGCCACGAACCTTAAATACAGTCCAAAGGGGTTGCAACCTATAGGTTGAGAACCACTGGTTAAGCGATTCTCTTGCCTCAGCCTCCCAAGTAGCTGGGACTACAGGCACCTGCCACAACACCTGGCTATTTTCTTGTTGCAGTTGTCATTGTTGTTTAGCTGGCCCAGGCCAGGCTCGAACCCACCTTGTTCAGTGCATGTGGCTGTCACCATAACCACTATACTATAGGTACCAAGCCAACATACTGTAAAACCAGAAAAGCACAAAGTAAAACTCATCTGTAACCCTAACTATTTAGACTTGCACCATTTTAATATCTGCCTGAACTTTATAATCATTTTCTTCTTCTTTTCTTTTTTTTTTTTGGTTGAGACAGAGCCTTAAGCTATCCCCCTGGGTAAAATGCTTTAGCATCACAGCTCACAGCAACCTTCAACTTTTGGGCTCAAGCGAGTCTCCTGTCTCAGCCTCCCAAGTATCTGGGACCACAGGCACCAGCCACAGCGCCCAGCTTTTTTTTGGTTGCAGCTGTCATTGTTGTTTTGGCAGGCCAGGGCTGGATTTGAACCCGCCACCTTAGGTGTATGTGGCTGGCGCTGAGCCGCCTTCCTTTCATTACCTATTCTCATCTATTTATCTTTCTAGATAAATTTAGATTTAAAATCATTTAAAGTCATAGTTTTTCCTATTAAAACAAAGTATCATTATGATTTCACTGGACTTATATTAAATTTATAAACAAACACCGCAGACAACATTTTAAAATAATAAATTTACTTCTTTTTTTTTTTTTTTTTTTTTAGTATTTTGAGACACAGTCTCACTCTGTTGCCCTGAGTAGAGTGCTGTAGCTCATAGCAACTTCAGTCTCTTGGGCTCAAGCAATCAATACTCTTGCCTTAGCCTCCTGAATAGCTGGGACTACAGGCTTTCACTACAACTCCAGGCTAGTTTTTTAGAGGCAGGAGGCTTCTTGCTCTTGCTCAGGTTGATCTTGAACTCCTGAACTCAGGCAATCCACCTGCCTCAGCCTCCCAGAGTGCTATGATCACAGGCATGAGCCACTGTGCCTGGTCAAAAATAATGAATTTCCTAAAAACTTAGTTTTTGTCATATAGGACTACACATTGTTAAAACTTAGTCCTAGGCATTTCATATTTTATTGCTAAGCAAATCATCTTTTACATATAGATTATATATGTATATTAATTATAGTAGATATATAGAAAAGATGTGAATTTCTATATAATAATTTTTTCTGAGAAACCTTAAATTAAACTTCCTCAGCTTTAATTAACTTTTCAACTGATTCTTTTAGGCTTTCTAGGTGGATAATCTTATCTTATAAATAATAATTTGCCCTCTCCCTTCAAATACTTAAACCTCTTTCTATACAGGGTGTGTCAACAGTCACCATACATGGGGAATATGGGAGACCGTAGATGAATATACCTGTATTTACCAAATACATGTTCATTACAAAATTTTACAAAGAGGAGGCTAATGTAGAGAATATTTTGTGAATAAAAGTACATTTAGCTACAATTTGCCATTTTTCCTATGTATGGTGACTTTTGGAATATGATGAACTATATTAAATAACAGTTTGTTAGTATATATTTTAAAATCAGGAACAATTATAGAAATACCAACTAATATTAAAGGGCCAGGTACTATGCATTAAATGAATTATCTCATTTAGCACTCATGACCAGTGAGATAATTAACAATCTTTTACAGATGAGGAAACTGAGGCTCAGAAGAATCACACCCAATTGTCTAACCAAGGTCACACTACCAAAGATTTTTAAAAAGCAGTATAATTCAAAACTCTGAGCTGTCTGCACATAATACAGAAGTGTCTCTCTGACAGACAGGGTGTTGAATTTCAGATGCCTCTGTGGTATCTATCAAGATGATGATACTCTTTTCTTCTTTGACATATTAATATAACAAATTAGATTATTAGGTCCTCAGTCCTAATATTGAGTAAATGGATTTATAAAATAAACCAACTTCAAAAGAAAATCACTTCTTCCTTTGAAAGAATTGAACATGGTATTGTATTAAAAATTTCATGCCTGACTGTTTTGCCATTTCCAGTAAGTTCATAATTATACTAAAAAAATCCACTGGTCACAGTAGTATTCTTCAAAATATGATAGGAATTTAGATGGTTCTAAACACAGCTCTTTAAATCACCATGTGCCCACAACAAGAAAAACAAATGAAACCCCCCAGCAACAGCAAAAAAATAAACATAAATTAGATTCAGTTACACAGAAACATGAAAAACATGGTCCTAATTCAGGTGGACTGCACCAAATATTTAATGTTTTATAAACAAATCCACATTCTCACTTTTTAACATTCTATAAAGACTGTTCTATGAGGCGTATTTAAAACATTTGTGTCAAACATTTTATACATAAATAATTGCAAATATTTAAATGTTATTTGGAAGATTATCCTATACACTGAAATATAGGATTGCCATAAACTCAAGGAAGGAATTCAGGCACTTAAAATAGATACCAAGTAGATTAGCAAAACAAACAAACAAGATGTCTAGAGAACACTTAAGAGATCTAAAAATAGACCTGCCATTTAATCCTTATAATTCCTCTACTAGGTATATATCCAGAAGACCAAAAATCACATCATAACAAAGATATTTGCACCAGAATGGTTACTGCAGCCCAATTCATAATTGCTAAGTCATGGAAGAAGCCCAAGCACCCACTGACCCATGAATGGATCAACAAATTGTGGTATATGTACACCACAGAATATTATACAGCCTTAAAGAAAGATGGAGACTTTACCTCTTACATGTTTACATGGATGGAGCTGGAACATATTCTTCTTAGCAAAGTATCTCAAGAATGGAAGGAAAAGTATCCAATGTACTCAGCCCTACTATGAAACCAATTTACAGCTTTCTTATGAAAGCTATAACCCAATTATAGCCCAAAAATATGGGAAAAGGGGAGAGGGAGAGGAGGGGAGGGAGAAGGATGGGTGTAGAGAGGATAATAGGTGGGACCACACCTACAGTGCATCTTATAAAGGTACATGTGAAATTTACTAGGTGTAGAATATAAATGTCTTAACACAATCAGAAAATGCTGTGAAGGCTATGTTAATCAGTTTGATGAAAATATTTCAAATTGTATATAAAACCAGCACATTGTACCCCATAATTGCATTAATGTACACAGCTATGATTTAATAAATAAATAAAGAGAGAGAGAGAGAAATTGGGAAACAGCTACTGAATAGTGGACCCAGGATTTGAACACTGCCTGTATAAATCCAGATATTTCCTCTAACACAATGATGGGACTGCAAGTAGTTAAGTAATGTGACCAAAAAGTCTAAAAGTCAACAACAGAAAGGGACCAGAGATGGGAGACCTGGTGTCAGGGACAACAACATTATGGGAAAGAAATTAAAACTGAGTATGAGACTGAAACAGGGCAGTGGCACCCCAGCCAGCACTGCCTGAGCTCAGCAGAGGGTTTCTGCCCTGGGGGTATTGTTGCAGCTGCAGCCAGCAGAGGAACCAGCAGGGCAGTGGCGGGATGGGGTGGGGGTGTGGGGTTGCAGGAGGTATCAGTGGCTGGAAGGGTCAGACAACTGCTGGGGAGGATACCTCCAAGTTGCCAGCTCAGGTAGCTCTGAGGTGTCTCACCCAGCCTCTATCTCCCTCCCCTTGCACTTGGGGTTGAACAGGGAACCCATTTCCCGGGCCTGGTCAATTTCATGTAAGATTCCTAGGCCTGAGGATGTAAGAAATTGTATCCATTCATTTGTTGGGCTATATATATTTGATTTCAGCTCCAGAACTAAAAGTACCCTCTCTAGCAGTAGGGGTACATACATACACACACACAGAACCCTAGAAGGACCCGGGAGGAGATATTCCGACTTGTGTTTTTCCCTATCAGGAGCTCTGGTATTTTTTTCTGTATTCTTTTCTGTAAAATAAATCCTGTCTTACCACTGGAAAAAAACGAAAAAAACAAACAAACAAACAACAACAGCAAAACAAACAAACCTAATTTTAGGATAAAATTCAACCAATTGTCCAATTTTATAGGGTCGCCTCGAACCAAACTGTTAAATTTTTAATGTCATATTAATCACAAGTATAATTACAGTTTGGTTTTAAGATAACTGAATTATGATTAAAAATTAGGACACTACTAAAATCTAAACTATATGAATTAATGTAACTGATCACAGAGAAATATAATTCACAGCTGGATTCTCAGAATTTTGGGCTCTAGCCTAGTTCTGTCTCTCCAGTCTCCAAATACCACTCACTTTATAAAACAGACCAAGAAGAGATACAGACTTTCCAAAATAACTATATGATATCTTTTTCTTTTCCTTCCCTGCCTTCTCTCTCTCTTTCTGAGACAGTCTTGCTCTGTCACCCTGGCTAGAGTGCATCATCATCTTAGCTCACTGCAACCTCAAACTCCTGGGTTCAAGTGATCCTCTTCCTCAGCTTCCTAGGTAGCTGACAGTATAGGTGCTTGCTACCACACTCAGCTAAATTTTCTGTTTTTTGTAGAGATGGGGCCTCCTTCTTGCTCAAGCTGGTCTCAAACTCCTGACCTCAAATTATCCTCCCATCCCAGCTTCTCGAATGCTAGGATTATAGGCATGAGCCACCACTCTTGGCCTATTTTATCCATATTAAAATGACTCAAATATTGCTAACTAAATAATGTTATGATTTGGCATAAGTTTGACAAACTATATCATTTAAATATAATTTTTACTTCTTCACAAAATCTATACTAAGTGATTTATATAAGGAAAAGATCAATATATTTTGAAATTATTAATTTACGATTCCCCACTGACAGATTTTCACATATTAGAATATGCTCAAAACAAACATCGCTGATGTGTTTACCACTACCTTCTAGTGAAATGTGATAAAGAATCTCCATCACGTCACTCAGTTATAATTCATTCCTTCAACATGTAATTTCTGAGCACATGTATGTTAATTATAGAACTAGGAATTACAGATACTCTAGACCAGTGGTTCTCAACCTTCCTAATGCCGCGAACTTATAATATAGTCCACAGGGGTTGCAACCGACAGTTGAGAACTGCTGCTGCTACAGAAGAAGCCTAAAAGGTATCAATATTTCTACCTTCATCCAAGAAATAGTCATTTAGCACCTATTATAGGCCCTGGTTTGTATTATCATCCTGGCCCATATTTTTACTAGATTTATGTTTAAAACAATAGGAAGTTTACTTTTAAAACTCTAATATAAGAGGTTCGGTGTGTTATGTAACAAGTAACTCATTATTGGTATGATTTGGGCTGGAAGTGGGGACTAGGCAGGATCATTTAAGTACCATAGTTCCTATTTTATACTAAATAGCCCGTGGAATGTATACCATTTTTTTTTTTAAAGAATGGATAGCATTTTAAAGGTAACTGCTGGTACCTTTTGTAAGGTACTGTGTAGAGTTTTCTGAATTATTTGAATATGATTTAGTATTCTTATATTCTAAGTACATTGTAGCATATAAGTGGACCATAAGTTCCCTATCAAAAGCCAATTCATCTAACCATGTTAGAAGAATTTATTAAAATTTAGAAATAATCTCATTTTTTACAAAAGCAAAAGAATATCACACACCAACTAAAACATTTTCACCAACTCAAATCTGTCATTTGAAATAATAACAGTGACATAACAATGATAATAGATACTGCCATACTCTACTGGCAGTTCTGTAGTTAATGCTAATATATACCAATTAGTATACATTATACATGAAATAATGCTGAGCCATGTGTTTTATAAAAATGAATGTTCATTTTTTTCTTAACTTTACAATCCTAGCAAGGTAGATATATATTGTTTTTACTGGTGAGAAAACTAAAGCTATGAAAGGTTAAGGGATTTGTGCACAGCCACACAACTGTCAAAAGGTAGGCTGAAGTCTGAACCAGTATCTGACTGGCAATATATACTACACAAAGTTGTCATCTATCCTATCAGAGAATTAGAATATTACTGTCACAGGTGATTTAGTTCAAGGACAGGACGATAATTCTCATTTATTCTGCAAATTCAGATAAATGGAGTATGAAGCATGACTTATAAACTCTGCCAGTATAATGATGAATATCAGAAAATTACACATTCACAACAAGGCTATTAAAAACACTTTGTCAATGATACTAACATTCCTTAATAGTTTTCTTGAGGTCAATTTAAGGAACTGTATTTGTTAGAGACAAATGCAATAAATCAATGCATAGGCCAATATAACAAAGTACAAAGGACACTGCTTTGGGGTTTCGGTTGGCTTCACTTCAGAGAAGTTCTCTGTGATGACAGCTCTTTACCTACCTTCCCACTCTCTGTTTGGACTCTTGGAGGTGCCACATGGACTTGTAGAACTTCTACATTCCAAATCTATCTGCTCTTGCCTCTGCCGCTGTTCCTCCAAGAGTGCTGACTCATGCATTGCTTTAATGTGTCGCTGGTAAAGAGCATAGCCACTCACTGGGGTTCCAATTGGCATATTACATGGGGTGCAGGAAACCTAAAGGAAGAAAAATAATCTAAATACACTGATGATCAATGAAATAATAATTACCACCTGTTAGAAGTAAACCTTATTTCTGTCATACTACTGGTTGAAATGATTTCACCATTTTTAAATCAAGAATAATGCTTAAAATGTTCGTTTCTTTCAGAACTATATAAAATATAAATTGCCAAAACTCTGATAAGAGAAATCACAATCAGAAATTAAAATACATCTGCCTGGGTGCCGCCTGTACCTCAGTGGGTAGGGCACCTGCCACATACAAGGAAGCTGGTGGGTTTGAACCTGGCCCACGTCTGCTAAACAGCGACAACTACAACAACAACAAAATATCCAGGCACTATTGTGGCGGGTGCCTATAGTTCCAGCTACTTTGGAGGCTGAGGCAAGAGAATCGCTTAAGCCCAAGAGTTTGAGGTGAGTTGAGCTATGATGCCACGGCACTCTCCCCAGGGTGACAGCTTGAGACTCTGTCTCAAAAAAAAGACATATCTGTCTGATTCTAACTTATGGTGGCCAACTCCCTTGTGGCTTGGCCCTGGGTCCCAACCCTCATCTGTTTCTTACCAGGTATCACATACAATGCGATTGATTTAAATGTCACACATATGTTAATGACTCATACATTTTCTATATAACATGTGCGCGCGCACACACACATATATATATCCACTACCCCACCCCACCCCCCGAGATAGGGTCTCTGTCACTCAGGCTGGAGGGCAGTGGTGTCATTGTAGCTCACTACAATCTACCTCAAACTCCTGGGCTCAAGTGATCCTTCTATATCAGCCTCCAAGTAGTTGGGACTACCAGCACATATCATATCACGTGATTAATTCTTCTATTTTTTGTAAAGTCCAGGATCTCACTCTTGCTCAGGCTGGTCTCTAATTCCAGGCTTCAAGCAATCCTGCACCTTGGCCTCCGAAAGTGCTAAGGTTATATGTGTGACCCACCACACCTGGACACATTTTCTATTTTTAAGATACTTTCTCCAAGTTCCATATTCATATAAATATATTTTAAATGGAGCTTTTCATTTTCTAAACTCAATGCTCTTTTCATCTTATAAATAGAATCTCAGCCACTTCAGCCAGAAACCTTGCCATTAGCCTTGACTGATCAATCTCTTGCTCTTTCATAACCAATCCATTACTATCATGATTCTCTTCAGGACAGTAATGGACTGTATCTTCTTCAGATGGGCCATCTCTGACCATCTAATAAAACACAGTATTGGCTGGGCGTGGTGGCTCATGCCTGTCATCCCAGCATTCTGGGAGACTGAAGCAGGTGGATCACTTGTGCTCACAAGGTCAAGACCAGCCTGAGCAAGTGTGAGACCTTGTCTCTAAAAAATAGGTGGGTATTGTGGTATGGACACCTATTACTTGGGAGGCTGAGGCAAGGGGATCTCTTGAGCCCAAAAGTTTGAGGTTATTGTGAACTATGATACCACAGAACTCTACCAGGCCAAAAAAAAAAAAAAAAAAGCAAGGGGGGTTCAAATCCAGCCTCAGCCCACCACCAAACAATGACAACTACAAACAAAAAATAGCCGAGCGTTGTGGCAGGCACCTGTAGTCCCAGTTACTTGGAAGGCTGAGGCAAGAGAATCGCTTAAGCCCAGGAATTGGAGGTTGCTGTGAGCTGTGATGTCACAGCACTCTACCCAGGGTGACAGCTTGAGGCTCTGTCTCAAAAAAAAAAAAAAAAAAAAAAAGCAAAACCATAGTGACACTCTGTTTTCCTTCTCACTGCAGCCTGTTTGTTTCTTTCACAGTACACAGTACTTGGCACAATTTGCAATTATGTCAGTTTTCTTGTTTATTTTCAAACTTTCTCACTTCAGAAAGGAAAAAGGCTAAGCTACTTTGTCCAATACTAAGTCAAAGTCCTAGACACAGTCTGTGGATCAACATTTCGTGAATAACAACAGACTTGACTTTTCTAGAAAGTGTTATCTAAAGACTTCCGTATTTTCCCCCCACCATATGGAGGAACTCTCACTGATTCCAAAACATACATGAAGCCTTTGTGCTTTGATTTACGTGTAAATGCAGCTTTTCCTTCTTTTGCTATAAAGCCATGGTGGCCAACTCATATTATTTCCTACCTGAAATGTTCTTAAATTTCTAAGTAAGAATAAACTCCCTCTCCCCTAGAAGTGTTTTTTTAAATATAACAAAACAATATATTTTAATTCATTTTCAATTTTATTATAATTTTTTCTATGCCTTATTATATAGATTCATCTCTAAATTTTTTTGAAACCAGACACTGTAATATATCAATATTCCCTACAGTATTAAGAATGTTGTCTTAAACTAGTCACTTAGTAAGTGTCCACTTCAATGAATCAATGATTTTTTTGTGAGCCTATCACAAGCACACATTCAATATCTTTTACTAATTGTCATTTGATAGGAATCAAAATTTTTAATAAGAGTTTTAAATAAATAAATGTCTAAATAAATATTTGAAATAAAGCAAGAGTTAGAAAATAAGAAAAAGAACAATACCCAAAATTGAAATTCAGTATCAAAAGTGAGTCAACTTCGTAGAGATTATTAAGGCAGCCATAATCTCTATAATTCATTCTAAATAATTAAAACCTAGTTAGATATTTATTTTATTGCTATTTTATTACTTCTTGGTTGCTATGGTTACAAACCAAAACAGGACTTACTACTATTTATGGCTGGAGCACTGATAAGCATTTTAATTGCTTATCACATGAATCCATTTGGAAAAGCAATGCACTACAGAGGTATACTCTGGTCATTTGAAAGAATTCTTCCATAAAATCATATTCAGAATCTTTCTACCCTTCTTTTCCATAAGCCATAGTACTCCCTAACCTCAGCCCAACAGATACCAAAAAAAAAAAAAAAGGTACTAAGATCAAGTACTGATTTTAGTGATACTCTTCACAATAGTGAAGAGGTGGATAGCTGAATGGATACACAGTGGGATCTCATTCAGCCTTGAAAACGAAATTCTGACACATGCTACCACACAGATAAACCATGAAAACATAATGATGAGTGAAATAAGCCATTTACAAAAAGACAAATACTGTATGATTTCACATATGTGAGGTAGTGTGATATAATAAAAATTAAATGTTTAGTTTTTGTTCCCAAGACCTTTAAGATTCCAAATCCTCGGAATCTACAGAAAAATAAGAATATCTTTTATATGCTAATGTGATGACTGGTAGCTTGGGATTCCCAGATAGCTTCAGTATGGGTGTCCAAAAGACCATAGGGCATGACGAGAGGGCTGGAACTTTCAGCTCCATCCAGCCCACCACATGCCTGACCTCCAGGGAAGGGAAGTAGCAAGAGAGTCACACATCTATCCGCAATGGCCAATGATGCAATTAATCATGCCTATGTGAACTTCCATACAAACCCTAACAAGGCTCAGAGACCTTCTAGGTTGGAGCATACACAGAGGTGCTGAGAGGGTGGCAGCCTCAGAGAGGGCATTCAAGGGCCATGTTCCTTCCCATATGCCTTGTTCTATGTACCTCTTCCATTCAGCTGATCTGAGCAGTATCCAGTTTATAATAAACCAGTAATAGTAAGTTAAAAAAAAATAGTAAGTAAAGCACTTTTCTAAGTTCTATGAGTCATTCTAGAAAATTAAGAAACCTGACAGAAAGAGTTGGTAGAACCTTTGCTTTTTAACCTAGTTGGGCAAAAGTGTGGGTAACCTAGGGAGTCAATGCTTGCACAACTTGTGTCTGATGGTAACTCAGGATAGTTAGTGTCAGAATTGAACTCAATTGTAGGGCACCCATTCAGTATCCAGACAATTGGAAAATTGGTTGGCGTGAGGATTAAACCTGCATAATATGCTTTTTATATTTAAGAAGTGGTCAGCAGTGGCTAGGAAAGGGGAGAAATGGGTCATTATTATTTAATTAGTAGAGAGTTTCAGACTTGAAAAGATGAAAAAATTCTAGGGATCTGTTTCCCAGCAACATGAATACACTTAAGAAAACTGAACAACACACTTAAAATTGGTTAATATGATTAATTATAAATATTTGTTTTTACCACAATTTTTTAAAAATCAAGAAATTAAGAAGAGGGTAGCACCTGTAGCTCAGTGAGCAGGGCGCCAGCCCCATATACAGAGGGTGATGGGTTCAAACCTGGTCTCAGCCAAACTGCATCAGAAAATAGCCGGGCATTGTGGCAGGTGACTATAGTCCCAGCTACTCGGGAGGCTGAGGCAAGAGAATTACCTAAGCCCAAGAGCTGGAGGTTGCTATGAGCTGTGACACCACAGCACTCTACCAAGGGTGACAAAGTGAGACTCTCTCTTTAAAAAAAAAAAAGAAAGAAAAAGAAACAAAGAAGAGAAGACATTAAAAAGTCTTGTTTTTTTTCAATTTTACTTTTCTTACACTGAAAACTTACCATTGGCGGGATAACAGCAGCTCGATGCTGAAGCTGTGGCAAGTCCAATGGATTTGGTTTTACTGGGGATGAGACTAGTATAGATCCAGTGGGGTTTAACAATGAAGGTTTTGAGTCCATAGGAAACATTCTGCAGTTGGCAATTTAAAAAAAAAAAAAAACATAAATGAATACATTTTTAAGATTTCAAATATACAGTTACCATAAATCCTTTTAAGTTAATATGTACATATACATACACATACAGACACACGTGGATAGCATTTTAGCCATTGTAAGTTATCGAAACAGCAATAATGACTGAATTATATAATGACAATTGTCCTAATAAAGAAACCTTATATTGACTTTCAGGTTGAAATTTATCTGAATTTAATCATCTATACCTAACCAACAAAACAATCTGAACAAAAGCCATTAAAAACTGTTTAATTCTAATTTACTACTAACATATAAACATAGGTTAAAGACGAGTTGCCTGTTATAGGATGTCCTGCTAGGATCACAAAGTATTTTTTTAAACATTTGAAGATGTCACCATTTTAAAATTGAGAATTTCACCCAAAATTCCAGGCTTCTAGCTTCTCACAAAAATTAAAGAGAACTGGGGAGGGTGATTGGTAGGATCACACCTATGGTTCATCCTATAAGGGTACATGTGAATCTCTCTAAATGTAGAATATAAATGTCTTAACACAATAACTTAAGAAAAAGACATGAAGGCTATGTTAACCAGTTGGATGAAAGTATTTCAAATTGTATATAGAAACAGCATACTGGACCCCGTGATAGTATTATAGTATTAATGTACACTGCTATGATTTAGTAAAAAAAAAAAAATTAAAAAAAAAAAAACAACTGAAGAGAACTGGCAATGCAGAACCAGCGCGCCCGAAGCTGCAGCTGGCCACATGCGCGGCGGTTGCTGCTGTGTCCCACAGGCAGGCCTGAGCTCCTCTGCTCACCATCGTCCCTGCCACGCCACACTTGGACTCAAGTACACTTGAGTTTAGGATGCTTAGTACATGAACTTGGGGAAATCACACATTAGTGTCAAAACTTCATCACTGGGGGAAGGTGAACATTTTTAAATGTATTGATTAGTAAGAAAATTGAAATGTATAAAAGAGATTTTACATATAGCATAAAGAACAAAGATGATATAAAGGTTGTTGAAAATTGGAAGTGTGGTTTCAATAGTTTGGAAGCAATGGAGACTTCAGGAACCACTATATTTTTATTAAGTTAAATAAATTATTTTATTGAGGGAGACAAGTTACTCTCAAATGTTAACTGGTTGTAAACAGGGAAGAAACATGGTAGAAGTCAGGTTTGTTGGTAGAGGAGACACAGTACTAAAGGTTCTGCCCAATAAACACTCAGAATCCAAGGTTGTCATATTTCTCCATGGTGCAATTTTTTATCAACGAGATAGGATTCTTTCAGCTACCAACCAAGAGTCTTCTCTCGGCCAAGGCATCCAGCTGAAATAAAACTTATTTTTCAGATTCCTCTGGAAGATCAGAATGTCTCTTTCATATCACATTGCCATGCTCCCTGCTCTTGGTCCCCTTTTCACAGTAATTTCTGTGACATTCCTTAATCAAGATGTTGCATTCTTCAGTGTGAAAGTATGGAGAGAAACCACTATATTCTTATAAGGAATTTCTGAATTTTAAGACTACTGTCATGTTTATTACTTAGGATGCATATCCCTTAAAATTACTGTCATCCTAATTTTGTCTTCATGTACAGTTACCAAAAGCAATGCTAAAAAACAAAGATAATCCTTATTTTAAATGAGATGTTTCATTGAAGACTGCTTAAAAATGGAGTGCACAGCTTGAATCCATGTATATCTGCTCCAGTTAAAGACTTAGATCATTAAAATAAAATCTAGATTACTGTGAGATAAAAGAAAAAGGTGACCTAGATAGCTAAATTTTCTGGTATGATCACGATTTAGCAGGACCACTTTATTTCAATTCCTGATGATAAAAATTCTAGCATCTACTTTATAAAAATCTCTTAAAGAATCATCACTGTAATGCTTAAAATTATTATCCTAGTATCAAAAAATCATTCTAAAGAATGTAAGAAATAAAATACATTGGAAATGGACTTGAAGTACAGTGACACTAAGGCATACCATGAAAGTGCTGAACTTTAAATAAAATGTGGCTGTCTGTTGAGTGGCTTGTCTTTTTCTTATTTTAAAAAAAAGGTGGGTTTCAGATTAAATGGTGTCTTAGATGAATTCACTTCTAGAGTTTGCTTTAATCCAACATTCTATAATGCTGTAATTGTAGGAAACACCAGAAAATTAAGTATAATAAAGTAGTATCTATTCCTATAAAATATACCTTTTTACTATAATTTTTATAAAAACCATAAAGATACCAATGAATTTTTTATATTAATTTGCCTTTAATGACTAAAATTTTAAATTCATTTGCACTATACCTAATATTTTAAATTACATACATGAACAAGCTAAATTTTTTTTTTTTTTTTGGGAGTCAGAATATCACTCTTTTACCCCAGGCTAGAGTAGTAAGAGTCAGCCTAGTTCACAGCAACCTCAAATTCTTATGTTCAAGCAATCCCCCTGCCTCAAGACTCCCCAGTAGCTGGGACTACAGGTTACTGCTAAAATACTCAGCTAATTTCTCTATTTTCAGTAGAGATGGAGTATAGCTCTTGCTCATGCTGGTCTTGAACTCATGAGTTCCCACTTTGATCTCCCAGAGTGCTGGGATTACAGACATGAGCCACCATGACTGGCTTAAAATTTTAATTGACATAAAAAGTGGTGACTACAATTACCATTAACTTGCATTTAAATAATTGTGCTTTCTAAAATATTTTCAGAACACTTCACATGTTTCTCTTCTTAGTCTTTTCTGACATCTATGTAGGGAAAGGCAGGCCTCACTTTGAGGCTGCTCAGTCTCAGGGAAATGCACATCTGGAACCCTTCCATCCTTTTCACCACCTTCTCACCAAATCCCAGTGCTGTCGTGCTCAGACACAAATCTGTGGTTTATTTTCAACTCTGTTCATTGAAACCCTCCCCTCCCTTTTTGCTACCAATTATAATACATGTAGCAAGACAGATGTAGAAAAAAATTATCATCTATTTACTTAAAAATATATAATGATTTCACAATTAGTCTATTTAAACTGATGAACAGCATGATCACGCAACAGTAAATTGACACAGCCTACCTGTGATTTGCCAATATTTATAAAGGAGTCATCTCTGTAGCCAGCACTATTCTGTGATTCAGTCAGCAACCAGCAGAGTTAAGAAGAGGGTAACAGTTAAGGAGTCTCACCTCTGCCTCTCTGGCTCTCCATCCACATCTTCATCAGCACTGCACGTGGCACTGGAGTCATTGTCTGACTGGGGCTCAGGCCTTTGGGTGTTTATTTGCTGAGCCAACATCAAATCTTCATCCCTGGGCTCCATCTTTTCGCTGGCTCTCTCCAAATCTCCTTCTTTGGTATCACCTTCAACTTTAGATGCATTGGTTTCTGGCACCCGCATTTCCATGTCCACAGAGTCTGCTTTGGTTGTGGCTGGGGGATTGAGGACAGAACCCGCGTCGTCACTGCGCTCCTGAGGATCTACCTCCATCGGCTCTGCCGTCTCAACACTGCTGCTGTCATTTGCCTGAGTCTCCACACTTTGATTCTCAGCTGCTTTTGTACCTGGAGCTGTTGAGGAGGGAGACGCACCAGGTGCAGTTTCAGTGCTGGACTGGAGCTCAGCCACAGGTTCAGTGTTTCCTCGAGAAGTGGCATTTTCAGGGCTATCTTCGCTGGGCTTGACAGCTTCAACTGGTGAAGGAGAAGGAGCACTTTCTGTATCAGAACTATTTTCAGCACCTTAAAGATAATGATACGGCATAAAAATCTAATAATGAACATATTTCAGGTGGTGACAGAAACCATGCTTGAAAGTGGTTGTTTAGGATGAATTATACTCCTTTGATGACTTCATTGACGTATCTACTGCCATTAGGAAACCCAAAGTGTTTTAGCTCACAAAAGTGAAAGATTAAGTTGTGGTAACCTGAAACTGAAAAGGTAAAACCTTATAATATCTAAAAATAATTTATATGAATTTGAAAGACAAAGAAAGAACAAAACTAAACAAAAAGCATTCCCACAAATAGTAACATTCTGGTCCATTTCTACATGCCTCTTCACATGATTTTCTCTTTACCTAGTTAAGCTAACATTCTAGAATAGTGCTTTTCAACCTTTTTCATCTCACAGCACACCTGAACCTATAGTTAAACTTCTGCAGCACACTTAAATTATGTTGATCCAAAAAAAAAAAAAAAGAGTATTATTTACTGTGCTTTGAACTTCTTTCAAAAATAATTAATGATCTTTAAAATTTTTCACGGCACACTGGCTGAAAATCACTGTACTCTAGGACAACACTGTCTAGTAAGACTATAATAGTCAATCGCATCTATAATTTTAAATTTTCTGGTGGCTACACTAAGAAAGTACAAAGAGGCTGGGTGTCACAGCTCCCACCTATAATTCCAGCATTTCAGGAAGCACAGGTAGGATTGCTTAAACCCAGGAGTTCCAGACAAGTCTGGAAACATAATGAGACCCCTTATCTACCAAAAAAGTAATAATTTAAAAAAAAAATTGGCCAGGTGTGATGGCTCATGCCTGTGGTCCTAGCTACTCTGGAGAAAGATGCAGAAAGATAATTTGATCCCAGGAGTTTAAGGTAAAAGGCTAGGACCACGCCACTGTACTCTAGCATGGGCAATACAGCAAGATTCCTTCTCTTTAAAAAAAAAAAAAAGGTAAAAAAGACATGTAAAATTTATTTTAACAATTTATTCATCAACTCAATATGTCTAAAATATTGTATCAATATGTAATTGAAAATAAATAATAAGATTAACTTTGCTGGCACTAAGTTCAAAATCTCATGTACATTTTATGTTTTCAGCATATCTTAATTTGGACGAGCCACATTCAAGTGCTCAAAAGCCGTATGTGTCTAATGCAAAGCTCAGAATAATATTTCACAGACTTTTAGTGCTATAACACAGGTCCTTCCCTGCATTGTTAGTATCATTTTATAAATATATTTTTAATGCTTTTGACATCTTTGAAATCACAAATTCCAACTGTCCTGCACTGGAGTTAAAACCAGCACTCCCAAATTAGATTATTTTCTAGTGTTTAGTAGCCATTTAAGCAAACAAGAAACCTAGGAGTCATTTTTTAAACCGTCTTTCCTTTGCCCCTATCACCTGCTTCAACAAGTCTTACTGATTTTCTCTCTAAAATTATCACCTGAATCTGGCCAGTTCTGATCAGCTTCATACCTACCACTTCTGTCTCAAACCAACCCTTCTAACCTTCTAATCAGACCATCCTCTACATCACAGGCATCCTCAAACTACAGCCCGCGGGCCACATGCAGCCTGCCTATCCTGCTTAGCAGCCAACTCGTCCCAGGGCCCGTAGTCCAGCCCTCCAACGGTCTGAGGGACAGTGAACTGGCCCCCTGTTTAAAAAGTTTGAGGACCCCTGCTCTACAACAATGATTTTCAACAGATATGCTGTGGTACACTGGTGTGCCACAAAAAATTTTAAAGATTATTCAATTATTTTTGAAAGAAGTTCAAGCAGAGTAAGTATATTCTTTTTCTTCACTTTTCTTTTCTTAAGCAATATAATTTAAGTGTGCCACGGGAGTTTAACTATAGGTTCAAGTGTGCTGTGAGATTAAAAAAAAAAAAAAAAAAGGTTGAAAAACAGTGCTCTATAATCAAGCCAGTTATCCTTTTAAAAGTCAAATTTTTATCACAACTCAATCTCCCATTTTATCTCTCCCTGTTTCTTGTAACTTTTCAATGTAACCCCATTACTCTTAGGGTGTTCCAAAATCATCTTCATGGCCTACAACGCCCTGCCTAGTAGGCCCCTCTCCAGGTTAATCTTGCACTCTGGATTGAAGTCTCACTGGCTTTTCTTTCTCTTTTTGAATGCCTCATGCATCCTCTACCACAAAGACTGTATATATGCCATTTGTCTTGACTGAAAGGCTCCTGCACCTACTTTTCCTTCAGATATCAGCTCAAATATTGCATACTTTAAAGTCTTCCACAACTTCCCTAATAAAGTTATATTTTGCCATTATAGCTCTTATAACACATTTATTGGTTACAGTTACAATTTTACTTTTATTCACAATTATTTTTGTGAATAAAAAGGCTATAAACTCCATAAGGGCAGAGATCAGGTATTTTGATTATTAAGAACTAGTGACAAGTATTAGGCTAAGCATACAGTAGAGTCAAATACCAGCTAAGCCATAAGTGAATGAATGGTGATGAAGAGGTCTTACATTTGCGTAAAATGTCCTCTATCTTTGGGTCCTTGGCTACGACCAATTTTCCCTGCTATAAACAGTAGATGTAAATGTTATAATTTTTTATAACAGACAACATAAAAATTAAATATCCCTAATAGTAATATATAATACACTTCCGATGAGAATCCAAATTGTAAGAAAAATGTCTTAAACTATATAAACCAAGGTTAGGCCTTTGTTATCTAAACAAAGGCCTCAGGGAAAGGAAAGCAGAACAAGTCTCTGCTATGAAAATTCCAAAAAGTAGTACAGTGAAGGAAGACTTGACTCTCCAGATATTCAAACTGACTATAAAGACAGTGTACTAAAACATACTTAGAACTGCCACAGTGACCAAAAAAAATAAACAGTGGTACAAAAGACACCATCCAAAAATAGATTCTACCACATATGGGAAGATTTATCAAAAGTATATTTTAAATCATTGAGTAAAGGATGATTTATTTAATAAAACTTCTGACTGACAGAACAGTCTCTTTGGAAGAAAAACATGGGACCAATCTTACTCTGTACAGAAAAATGATTCCAGATGAAATAAAGATTTTTAATATGTTAAGAAAATAATTTAAGACAAGATATATGCAACTTTAGGAAATATATAGAAATATGGGCCGCTCTTGTGGCTCAAGGAGTAGGGTGCTGACCCCATATGCTGGAGGTAGAGGGTTCAAATCCAGCCCAGGCCAAAAACTGCAAAAAAAAAAAAGAAAGAAAGAAAGAAATATATAGAAATATCTTAAGTAAAATAAGAAACTCTGAAGTTATAAATATGCTATTTGTATGGAAAAAGATAAAATCAAAATTTAAGCAACTATCTGGGAAAAAAACTTTAATACATAACAGTATTTTAAAAACGTCTATAAATTCACTGTCATTCATTCAAATATGTAAAAAGCACTTACTATGTGCAGGGGGCTATTTGAGGTACTGGTACAAACTAGATAATAAACAATAAATATGTGACATATCAGGGGTAATAAGTACGCTGACTGAATAAGGAAACTGAGGAAGCAGTGGGTGAAGAGCTATATAGTCCAGGTGATATCTAAACAAAGGCCTCAGGGAAAGGAAAGAATGAGCCCTGGGCATTTCTTGGGGAAGAATATTCTAAGTAGAGACTTTAAAAAGTAAAAAGGCCCCTGCAGTTGGAGAGTTTGCTCAAGAACAGCAAAGAGGACAGGTGTGGGTGGAGCAGAGGAAGCAAGCAGAGAAGCAGCTGGCAGTGAGTTCAGGACATACAAAGGAAGTTCATGTCAAGCCTCATGGGTCACAGAGAGGCCCAGGGCTTGTATTGTGAATCAGATGGGAAAGTACAGGGCCTGGAGTAGAGGAGAAACATGATCTATTTATATTTCATAAGGATCACTCTGGCTGCTGCATAGAAGAAAAAAAATACAACAGAACGAAAAGAAGCAAGGGACCAAGCAAAAAGCTACTGCAATGGAGAAAACAGTGGCTTGTAGTCAGGGTAGCTGCCATGGAAACAGGAATCCAATTCCTGTCTAAAAAGTCTAAAGAAAGCTGACAAGATTCACTGACGGACCTCATGTGGAATATGGAAAAAAAAGAGCTCATATTACTAAAAGTAACGTTTACTGACGGAGGGAAAAGCAATTTATAGCAGTGGAAAAACAAGAGTTTGCTTTAGCAGTTAAGTTTGAGGTGCCCTTAGAACTTAAGTGTAAATATTGAGTAAGTAGTTAGGCACATGAGCCTGGAGTTCAAATGAGAGTCCAAATCTCCAAAATAAAAACAAAAGACAGATAAACAAATAAAAATTCAGAACAGTACACATGTAATATTATATGTAATACACATGTAACAAGGCCTTAATACAGTAGCAACTACCATTAGTGAAAGATGCTAGCAAAATGATGAAAAGCTAACAAAAAGCCTGACTGAACCTTCATCTCTAATAGAAAGCCTGAAATCTAAAGGGAAATTGACAAGTCACTTATCTTCAGAATATTAGGAGACATTTTAGTGATTATGTACCAGTTGATATCATTTAAAATAAACACTTTTTCAATTATCTTTTTCCAAGCCACAAAAAACTAGGAATATTTCGAAGGCATAATGCTTTACCAAGTACCACCCAAACATATCTTTTTCCCCCTAAAAATAAACAAATAAAAACCTTAAAGAATGATTTAGAAGAAGAGATCAAGAGCAAATTCAAATTTTGGTAAAGTTTCTACCTTTCTACTTTAATTCTTCTAACCATATGACTTAATGACACACTCAGATGTGTGCTAGAAAACAGGCTCTTGCTTTCACTCTTCCACTGGCAAGAGCCTTGACAAACAATCAACTGTGGAGCTATAGTTTTCTTGGTAAGATTAGCAGTCAAGTGTGAAATCATAGGTTATATGAACTGCCTTTATATTCTTTTCTTTGACACTTTCCAAATAAAGCTAAGTCAAAAAGAAATGAAGAGTTCTATTGGCAAGTTCATTTCCTAGTAACAGAAAACTATCCTAGATGTCAAAAGACAACTGTGTGTATGACTGATCAGGCTGTGACCATGTCACCTACTATTCATTAGATGGTCAGATTATTTTAATACCACACTTAGCAATTTAAAAAATGCCTCACACTAAGATAAAGTAATAGGAAGAAAACAGAAAAAAAGTCACACTTTGGCGCTTGGTTTTGGGCATAGGCTGAAATAAATATGTATATTTATGACGGTAGGCCTGGGTTTTGCTATGAACTGAATTGTGTCCCCTCCCTAAAATTCGTATGTTAAAGCCCTAACTCCACATGTGACTGTCTTTGGAACAAGGCCTTTAAGGAGGTATTTAAGGTTAAATGAGGTCATAAGGCTGGGCTCTACCCAGTAGTAGGACTGTCATCCTTATAAGAGGAAGAGAAACCCACAGAAGAAATGCCATGTGGGGACAAAGGGAGGAGGCAGCTAGCCATCTGCAAGCTGGGAGAGTCCTCATGAGAAAGCAACTCTTCGAGCACCCGGACCTTGCACTTCTAGCCTCTAGAACCGTGAGAAAATAAATTTCTGTAGTTTAAACCACCCAGTCTATATATAGTATTATGTAATAGCAGCCCAAAGACATTAAAAGGCTTCATTACAATCCCAGTGAACCCAGCTACCACAGTGATTTACAACCACTGTGCCATGGCATTGGCATGCCATGAGAGGATCTCAATTGTGTCATGAAAATTCTAAATGATCATTCATTAATATTTTTTTTTTGAGATAGAGTCTCACTTTGTCATCCTTGGTAGCGTGCCGTGGTATTCATAGCAACTTCAAACTCCTGGGCTCAAGCGATCCTCTTGTCTCTGCATCCTGAATACAGACTCCTGCCACCAATGCCCACCTATTTT
>CAUYQV010016064.1:0-20210 GCA_963574575.1 Galagoides demidoff | reverse complement strand
CCTCCGCCTCCCAAGTAGCTGGGACCACAGGCGCCCGCCACAACGCCCGGCCATTTTTTGGTTGCAGCCATCATTGTTGTTTGGCAGGCCCGGGCTGGGGATTCGAACCTGCCACCTTAGGTGTATGTGGCTGGCGCCTTAGCCGCTTGAGCCACAGGCCGAACCGTGTCTAGTAAATCTTGATTGGATGTGACACATTATTAATAGCATGGTGTTGTATTTTCTTGTCATTTTTTTTTCAAGTACCAGGCTTTGATCTTGTGGGGGATTATGTTTGGTTAAGTTTGTTCTTTTGAAGCTTGTCCTTGAGCTTTGTTAGGGAGAATGTCAAGTGGCTTTTACTCTAAGGATAGTTTTGCCCCACTATTAGGGCATGACCCTTTACTATCTTTACTGAATGCCCTGAATGATCACTGAGGACTCTCTTCCCCTGTCTATGTTAGAGTTTTTATAAATTATCTGCCCTGTGTGAAATCAGAGAACTCTTCAGCTGACAGTTCCCCATTTGTTCTTTTCCAATCTTATGGACTTTTACCCCACACACGTGCATCCTGGTATTCAGCAAAGACATAGGATTCCTATGCTCTTTTTCTGTGTAGTTGCACCCTTTCCAGAATTCTGGCCTCTATCATCTAACGACCTCAGACTGCCTTAATTTCAATTTCTGTTCTTCTTGACTCAGTAAGAATGACTAGGACCTTCTTGGATGTGGAATGTGCCTTCAGGACTCACTTCTCTGGGGAATCACAGTCCTATGCTGCCTGTTGTCAAATACCAGAAACTAGTTTTCTAAGTTTTGTCCAATTTTCTAGTTGTTTAGAGCAGGAAGGTAAATATGTATGGTCCCTGGTAGTCTATCTTGATCATAAGTGGAAGTTGATTCTAGTTTTTAAGAAGTTTTCCTCTTCCTACAAAGTCTATCTCCTCTAAGTTGCTTTTTTTCTGTTTTTAACATCTCTGTCTTTCTTGTTTTGGGTTTTCCTCAGATGACTGGTTATTTTTTGTTGTCTTCTCACTCTTAATGGAGAGTGAGAAGATTCTTGGATTGCTTGGAAACTCTGTTTGTATTTGTGGGTCAGTTTACCATGAGTTTAATGTAAGACAGAGTTTATCAGAATACGGGGAGGGGGGAGGGAGAGGAAGGGGGGAGGGAGAGGGAAGGGGGGAATGTGTGGAGGAATCACTTCTGTGGTTTATCTTACAAGGGTACAAGTGAATCTTTCTAAGAGTAGAATGTGAAGGTTTTAACATAATAACTAAGAAAATGACATTAAGGCTATGTTAACCAGTTTGATGGAAGTGTTTCGGATTGTGTGTGAAAACACCACACTCTACCCCAAAAGCGTATTAACGTACATAGTTACCATTCAATAAAAAAAAGATAGAGTTTGTCTACAGTGACAGTGATGATATTTTGAACTGGATAACTCTTTCTGAGGGAGGCACTGCAGGATGTTTAGCGGCATCCTCTACCCACTAGATGACAGTAGCACAGCCCCATCGCTACCCCCAGGTTTGTGGCAATCAAGCGTGTCTTCAGATATTGCCATGTGCCTCTCTCTGGGTAAGAATCTCTGATGGAGGAAGATCTGTCTGGGACATTTGTGAGGAGTCTTTTAAAGTCAGTATTTTTAAATATTTCCTCTTAGGATGGTCATATTCTCCACAGCATAGAATTTCTAATTTCTCTTGCCTGAAGAATAAAATGGAGGAATAAAGCATGGGGCCTTCGGGTGGACATAAAGTTCATGTGCAATTTAAAATAGTTTAACAGAGTAAATCACACATGAACCTTATAGACACCCTGTATAGAAACTGACTTATTCTTCTGGTTATGAGCACTTCATGCCCATCCTCAACTGCGCTTAGAGTTCCTTCATCCAGAAACTGTTTTCCCTTCTCTGGAGCCCCAATCTCCAGATATTGGCCAGAACATGGAGGGACAGTTAACTAATGGCATAGAGTGGGGGAAAGGAGAAATCCAGGAATTTTCCTGACTCTCAAACAACTTTCCTTCACTTAGTCTTCCTTAATTCAACAGCCTAATTACCCTACTTCCATGTGCCATCAGATCTTCAGCATTTTGAGGATCCTGGAGTGCATATTGAATTTATTCTTATTTACTTAGTGTCAGTTTACAATTTGGCATTTCCAGTTGGCCCAGTCTATTACCACTTGTCTCTCTGATTCTTACCCTCCAAAATTTGGCTTGTATAATATCTTTTTTCACTTTGTTTATCTTTAAGGGTTTGTGCTACCTCCCCTCATTCCTAGAATAACTTTCATATTGTTTTAGTGAGGGTGGTTGAGAAGGATCAGTTATATGTGTTTCTTTCTATTATCTTTATCCAGAAGCTTCAATTTTATATGAGTCAGACAATTAAGTTCATGAACTCATCTTAGAAAAAGTGCTACGTATCTCATTACTGAGTATGTAATCACCAGATGGCCAAGGGAGTACTTCAAAGGTGACCATAGTGATATTCAGCAGTGAGGTATATAGAACTTTTTCTAAGATGAGCTCACAAACTTAATTGTCTCACCTCATATAGTTTTGATAATTTTGTCATGTTTTATAATCGTTGCCAGGCATTGACTTGCTTTGGGATGTGGGTTGTCGAATAGAAGGGGACAGATGTAGCCTTTGTTTTTTTTCCACACTTTTGTATGCTTTATCTGTTGACAATATTATAATTAGATTTTGACACAGAGAGGAGATACTCTAGTTAACAGAGTAGTGGGGACAAAAATAAGCAAAGGCATGGAGGTGGGAATGAAGAGCAAGATGTTAACATAAGATATGGGCATTAACCTTGTTGAAGTTGAAGTTCATGTTGAGGGGTCATAGGAGATATAACACAGCAAATAGATAAGGTGGGACCATATTATAAAGCCAAAAATACTGAATTGACAAGCTCAGATTAGATCCCAGAGGCAATCAGAAAGCATTATGGACTTTTCATCTGAGAAATAATTTTGTGAAAATAATCTAATCTAACATCTCTAACAACAAATGGACAAGAATGGAAGTGAGTAGAGTCAAAGGAACTTTATAGGAGACTGGGTAAAATCCTGATAGGAGTGACAAGGTGCTAGGCCATTGTGAAAGAGATAGGCATGGAAAGGACAGATTGAAATGCCATTGACACCAGGCGCACTGGCTCACACCTGTAATCCTAGCACTCTGGAGGCTGAGGCAGGTAGATTACTTGAACTCATGAGTTCAAGACCAGTCTGAGCAAGAGCAAGAACCCCGACCCCCACACCCCACCGCCCATCTATACTAAACTAGCTGGGCATTGGGGCAGGTGCCTGTAGTCCCAGCTCCTCAGGGAGGCTGAAGCAAGATGATCACTTGAGCCCAAAACACTGAGGCTGCTATGAGCTATGATGATACCATGGCACTCTACCCAGGGCAACAGAATGAGACTCTGTCTTAAAAAAAAAAAAAAAGTCATTGAAAAGTACATTTTTGTTGGATTTGTTACTTCCAGCCAACATAGAAGTTAAAGAGATCACATCAAATGCAGAGAACCTTATGTTCACGGTGGCAGATCTAAAACACATGAAATAAAATAGGAGCTGTGACAACAAACCAAAGTTAGATGTAGCAAGATTTGTGCCCAGTAGCACACCATGTAATTCTGGAGTGCATATTGAGAAGTCAGCTATTAGTTATTAAGGAGAGGCCTACTCTGGACAACTCAAGAAAAGGGGAAGAGACCACCCCCAGAATGGTCTTATTGGAATGAATATAAGGATTCCTGAAGAACAACCAGCCTTCTTGGATGGTAGACCTGAAAAGAAACTAACATATTATATTTTATTTCTGCTTTTTGTACATCTTGTACAAGGCCTTCTAGTGGCTATTCTAGCCCCTGAGGCCACATGGCCCTGATGGCTACATCTCTGCCATCAACCCCACCTTCCTCCTGCATTTCAGTTCAGATTACAGACAGAATTAGGGCCCAGCTCCACCTTTCAAGACAGAGTGCAAGTGGCCAGCTATGGCAGGGGATAGGTTGCAGGGAGTAGAGGGGCAGGGGGCATACATAGCAATGCCCATTCAGCAGAGACCAGGATTATGGCAGGAAAGTGGACCTATTCAGCCCCAAATGAAACATTTGCTGAGTTAGAAAGGAGCCTGGAACTTTCTGATGTACAACCTTAACTTTTGAAGTTAGTGGCAGATACAGAGTCCCCTGCTGCCTCACAAAGCGACTATCAAGGTGACAGTGTGAGAAGACTATGGGATTGGTATAGGGTGGTTATTCCTGTGGTTCTCACCTCACACTAACAAATCCCCCTGAATCCACCTGGCTGCTCTGGCAGCACCAGCCACCCTCCTAAAGGCTTCCTTATGTGATGTTTGTAAATAAAAGGCACAGTTGACTGGCCAGTGGATTAATTACTGTACCCTCACCACATAGCCCCACAGAAATTGGTCTGCTGCAGACCTCTCAGGAACTCATAATTCTTCCAAACATACTTACAGTTTTTTACATCTATACAATTGTTTAAAATCAAGGGTCAACACACTATGAACCACAGGCCACTTGCCATTTTTGCACATAAAGTTTTACTGAAACATAGCCATGACCATTCGTTAACGTCTTATATATGGCTGCTTTTGTGGACAACAGCAGAGTTGCAAAGCCTAAAATCTTTACTACTTGGCCCTTTAAGAAAAAGTGAGTTGACCCCTGTTGCAGGTAGTTCTAGAAATGGCTAGCATGTTTGGAAAACTCTTGAGTTGATGGCTACACAGTGAATGGTAAAATGCTTCCCAGGCTATTTTTATTCTTTCTTAATTCCTTAATTATTTTATGGATTAAATTATTTTATGGATTAGAGCCAGAAGTCACTCAAACATATCTAAGGATTGTCTTATTGGCATTAGCTAAAGCATATACTAGCCAACATTCAAAGATTTAAAATATTAAATAATTTAATCTAGATTATTATTTAAACAAATTTTTTCTGTTTTTATTGTTTACTCAAGGAGTATATTTGCCTGCTACATCCATTCAGGAATAACAATGCAATCATTTCCTGTATGATATGGAATGTTGGCACCTTTCTTCAAATATAGTCCTCTGATCTGTGACATGGAGTTGGCCTTTAGGGGACATGGTTGAGGCTCCTCAGATAGGATGCTAATTCTCACTCTTCATGTCTGAAGAAACATGGTCTCATCTCTTGACTTAGTAGTCCAAAGAGCCTAGTACCTTTTCACACTGTCCTTCTTTTATAAAGTATTCACTTGGTTTCTTTGTGGATTATTTGCAGCAAACTTGTATTTTCAGGGAGCTCACTCATACTCAGGTAAGCCTTCTAGCTAAGGCAGCCCATTTGGAACAAATGAGCTTTAGCCAGGAGTTTAATGATAAAAATACACTGCTTGCAAAAGCTCTAATTTAGCACACTGGTGCCTCCTCCATGGTTTTGACAACAAACTCATCTTTGTGTGAAATATAGGATCTTCTAAGGCAGCTGCCGGTCTCTATTCAGGATACTAGGGGGAAGAGAGTTTGAGGCTTTTGCATTGTGAAGGACCCTCCACCCCTGTGTTCCTCCTACACGCTGCTGATTCAACAGCAGAAACTGAGAAACAGGGAAATGGAATCTTTTTGCCTGGGCATGCAGCAGTTAGCTCTTTTAAATGTGTTCGTAATCACTGAGTTTGAAATGTACAGCCATCACTGCTACTGGAAATGTGGGGCTGGTCAGAGCCAGACTAGCTGCTCCCTGGGCCTTCTCCTTCTTAAAAGGTAATCTAGCTTGTGGCCTGACCTGTCAGAGCTTGCTGCCCCCAAAGGCCTGGCACTCCCTCTCTCAAGTTTCCATTTGTTCCTTTTGTCCTACCCAGGAAGCCTTCTCTGACGCCTGAAGGCTTGGCCAGGTGTGCTACCTCCATGTCCTCTACAACCTGCATTTTCCCATCATAACATTGAAATCGCTCCTTCCTCATCTTACCCTGGGCTTTTCCCTACTCCAACTACACTCTAACATCCTTAAATCTAGAGACCATGTCTTTCTTTACTCAATGAGACTCTTAGATATAGACAACAAAACTAAAATAGGGTTACTTCTTCCCCAGTGTATAGCCCACTATGGGAATTCAGTGATTTTGAATGAAAGAATAAATGAATTAAAACAGGGACTTTGTCACATCTGGCTGGGACAGAAACTGTGGAGTTAGAAGCAGCTGCCTTTCCTACAGCCCTGGGGGCAGGGAAGTTACAGAGAGAGTTTGAATGGAAGGGGGGGCCAAGGCGGTGGCCAGGGCAGGGGCCACTCTCCCCTTCTTCTCTCCTCCACCCTCCTTCCCCAGGACCCTGGTCTCAGGCTGCAAAGCCTCCCCATAGGATTGGTGGAGCTATAATTGTTCACTCAATCCTTAGAAAGGACCTGTTGATTTCAGCTTTGTGCCCAAAAGTCCAGGTACTTAGCTCTGGATGCCACACTGCAGAAAATATCGGGAGCAGTAGAAAAACTACCGCAGTGCTGGGGTCATATTTTAATTATTCTATAAAAATTCACTTTTTTCTCAGTGTCTGATTTCTTTTGGGGCTGACCTCCTCTCCTGAAAGCCCTGGATTCATAAAACTTAGAATAATTTTCATATGTGGCAGAGTAATAGTCACCAATTCCTTGACCCTCCTGACATTTCCCCTCATTTAGGCAGCTGGTCTGGTGTGTACCCCTTACCTCACAGAAGAGATATGAAAGCAGAGGCAGAAAAATAAAAGTAGCCTCCTGGCTTTGGGTTTCAGAAGGAACCCTTAGGGAAAGGAAACAAACACGAGAACAAATGCAAAGTAGACAAAATATTTGAAAGAAAAAAAGTGAATGGAAAAGAATTCCCTCTATTCTTGTGGAAAGGAAGTGAATCCATGGGAAGGTATGTGGGGCTGAGATACTGCTGGGTCCGAGGGTCCCCCTGGGAAGGTGGCACAATCCCAGATGTTTTTGTGGGACTTGGGATCAGAGAAGATACATTCCTTCAATCTTCAGTAGAGCCCCCCAAAATGAAAAGACCTCAGAGAAGAAATGGCTACATGGTGGCAAGTTTTCCATACCCCCAGGGAAACCAAAGCATGTCTCCTTATGCCCAAGAAGATGCCAGCAAAATGGAAGGTGCGCCTAGACCTGCAGGGGTCATACAGAGTGAAGGATGTTGAAATAAATACCAGTATGGAAGGATGACCTTGAAGGCCACGTTCCTCACTCCCTCTCCCTTCCCTCCCCTAACTGAACACCTTTCAGAATCTAGGCACAACCCCAGTGAAAAGGGAGGTTGAAATCCATGAGTTCACTGAGATTCAGCTTCTGACAATGCAAAGAAATGGAGACTTGAGATCGAAATTAGGTTATATTTCTTATATAATTGTGTAGACTGAATACATGGTCACAGTTTCCATGTGTTCAGAGACAGAGCACATGGAAGAGAAGCAGTACTCAGCTAGACACTTAAATGTCTTCCTAACAGATGTTAAGGTTCTGAAAACCAAATGGTGACTACACTATCCAATACGATGCCGTGCAAGGAGAGCCAATCACCGGGGGAAATGATCTAAAAAGCATGGAGACTGCATTTCAGCATCAAAATATATCATTTTTCTTAAATCCAAGCGTAGTATTAACTTTACTTCTAATATAGGCTGATCATTCATCACAATGACATTTATGCCTATTTGAAAAATAATCCATATGGATGAGCACATTTACCACTCAATCTACAGACAGAATATGCAAATGCCTTGCAGTAATTCCACGGCTCCCAAGGGTCTGAGGTTCACAAAGCCAGGACCTGCTAGGCCAGAGAATTTAAAAATTGGTCTTGTTTTGAAAATCTAATATGTATGACGGCAATGTCCTGCAGCAATCCCTCTTTCAGTATTCCAGTTTGTGGGCTCTGGCAGAAATAATAGTCTGCTTGCAACACAGATCACTCTTTTTTGTTTGCAAAGTCTTCATAACAGCTGAATCACAGCTTGCTTTTCACTTCTTGTAACACCTTGCAACATCGCAAAATATTTGCTGGAGTTTGTGAAGGGCGGCTGCAGAGTGAGTAAACTGAACAGAGGCCTTCCCTTCCTCCCACCCCTGTCAGCACCTTCTGTTCTAGCAGACCGAAGGCAGCTTGAGAACTCTGATTGCTTCTCCAGATTATGACAATTCTTGGCACCATAGCCCAGGGCAAGAATGAAAGCAAGGGAAACATTATGGAGTTTTGCAGGTGCCAGTACATAACATTGTCACTTTACAGAATTGAATTTATAAATGACGTCATGAAGGTGAGTTGCTATGGTAACCAGCCTTCTCAACTTTTCTGTCTGGATCTAAGGATTGTGGGACCATTTTTACTTGGGGAGACTATATACTGTTAGTTTGATGAATAACCGCTCAAGTTCTAACTCATAGTAAACTGGGCTCACGTAATTCTAGACCAGGAAGGGATTTTAACAACCATCTAGTTCCATGTCCCTGCATTTATAGGTGGGAACTGAGACTCCGAGAAGCATTGCTATACAGCTAACGTGTGTCAGCCTTGAGCCTGTTTTTTCCTGCTGAGTTTTCTAGGCATTTTTCTTTACACCACACTGCCTTTCTGAATGGACTCACCCAACTTCCATGAGTGGATAGATGGAGGGCCGCCATCTCTTCTTACTGAGAAGTAAGATAGGGCTTAAATCAAATCCTAGCCATGTGCTGGCTCATGTCTCATTTTCTTCATTAGAGTTACCAAAAATTGCACAATAAAACAGATTTCACTGATTTAGAATAACGGATGGGAAGACAGTATGGTGGAAGTAGGAAGTGACCTGTAGAGACATGATTTAGTATTATGGTTCTGACATATGCCATATACAGATTAGCAATCTGTGAAGAGTTAGAATGTACCCAAATTACAGTCAATAGAAAGTAAACTTCTTCAATGATTCAAAAAAATGTCCTTTTGGTTTTCTTTTTTCCCTTTTGGTTTTTTTAAGGTCTAGTTTCTCGAATAATCCTTGATGTGTAAATACTTCATGCAAAGGTGCTTTTTGTTTTGTTTTGTTTTTTTTGATATAGAGTCTCAATCTGTTGCCCCAGGCTAGAGTACCAAGGCATCACAGTTCATAGCAACTTCAAACTCCTGGGCTCAAGCAATCCTCTTGCCTCAGTCTCCCAAGTAGCTGAGACTACAGGTACCCACTACAATGCACAGATAGTTTTTCTGTTTTTAGTAGAGATTGGGGGCAGGTGGAGTGTCTCGCTCTTGCTCAGGTGGTCTGGAACTGGCCTCAGCCTCCCAGAGTGCTAGGATTACAGGTGTGAGCCACTGTGCCTGGCCACAAAGTTACTTTGGATAAGAGCTTTCCTTCCAGTTAGTAAATCACAAGGCCACAGAAAATTTAGCTAACAGGACTTTTCATAGATTCTGGTACAGAAGAGAGGCAAAAGCTTAAGAGTATGTAGTATCATTATTTTTAAAAGCAAATCAAAATCCGAAATTAAAACTAGACAGTGAAATTAAAGATGGTTTGTTCATTTTAAAGAGACATAGGAATACAAACACTTGATTCCAAACAGTCTTTAAACATGTGTGAATCATTTGGAGATCTTGTTAAAATTCAGGTTCTGACTCAGGAGATCTGGGATGAGATGGGAATCTGCATACTCTCTCCCAGGTGGTATTAATGCTGCTGGTTCTCTAAATTATTGCTGTCTCCTTGAGTCTGTTTTCTGTGAAGGTCAGTCCTGACCACCCCAGTCACAGGACTCTTTCCAGCCCTTGAATTCCCCTTAGTGTGTGTGTCCTTCGCAAGGTACTTACATACTGCCACACATTAATATGTCCCATGTTCCATTCATGCCTGTCTTTTATCTCCAACCAATTTGTAAGCCCATCCGTGTTTGCACAGCCCTGTATGTGCAACATAGATGATGAAAGAACTATTGATTGATTGACACGTCAAAGATTATTTCTTCTCTCCTTGGACTGTTACAATTAGCTTGTAGATGAGCTCAAGACTTACAGGTCTGACTTAAGACACATTGAATCGGGTTTTGTTTTTTTTTTTAAGTCAGAGTTTCATTCTGTTGCCCCAGGTAGAGTGCTGTGGTATCACAGCCCACAGCAACCTTGAACTCTTGGGCTCAAGCAATCCTCTTGCCTCAGTTTTTCATTTTTAGTAGAGACAGGGTCTCGGTTTTGCTCAGGCTGGTCTCAAACTTATAAGCTTAAGCAATTCCCCTGCCTCAGCCTCCCAGAGTGCTAGGATTATGGGCCTGAGCCACCATGCTCAGCCCATTGAATCTGTTTTGCTTATTTTCCCTTCTCTGTCTTTTTAGGAATCAGCGGCTGTGTGGAGAGTTTAGAATTCAATTAGATTGGCTATGTAATAAAATAATAACCAGCTGTGAGGGGAAGACAAGGCCCCATCACAGCAGGGACCAGGTTTATTGGCTACGTTAGACCACAAAAATGGAAGCACTGGAGTATACTGGAGAGAAAACAGGCTTGAAGGCCAATAGACCTAGGTTCAGAGCCTTAATTTATTGTCTACAGGTTGTGTCTCCTTAGAAAAATTACTGGGAATTCACTTCCTTATCTGGAAAACAGATACTTTCTCCTGTGGTTGTTGAAAGAACTATGGAAAAGCATTGTAAATTGCCTAGGATGGTGCTTGATAAAAGAGGGATGTCATCAGCTCAGGAGAATCCAAGTCCCTTTAGAAATCAAGCCTGAGCCACCCCTCACTCCGGTTTCAGAAATCCGGGTGGATGGTTTACATGCGGAGTCCTAGCTCCATCTAGTGGCTTGCCACTGCCTATGTGTCCTTACAGAAGCTGTCTTCCCTGCTAGCACCTTTGAATGGCCATTGGATTCACTCTTTTATTTCATTCAAGCATTTATTGAATGTCTGCTGTGTACCAGGAGCTGATTTGGCTTTTGAAGCTATAACAGTGAGATAGACATGGTCTCTGCCTTTTGGGAGTTTATAGTTGGGTGGAGAGGTAGAAATTAAATAATTAGGGCCTAGCACAGTGGTTCATGCCTGTAATCCCAGCACTCTGGGAGGCACAGGTGGGTGGATAGCCTGAGCTCAAGAGTTTGAGACCAGCCTGAACTAAAGTGAAGCCTCATCTCTAAAAATAACTGGGCATTGTGGCAGGCGCTTGTAGTTCTAGCTACTTGGAAGGCTGAGGCAAGAGGATCACTTGAGCCCAAGAATTTGAGGCTGCTGTGAGCTGTGATGTCACAGGACTCTACCAAGGGCAACAAAGTAAGACTCTGTCTAAAAAAGAAAGGGAAGAAAGGAAGGGAGGAAAGAAGGAAGAAAATTAAATAATTACCCAAATAAAATTTGAATTCAACTTGTGAAAAGCACTGTGAAGAAGGAACACAGGACCTAGAGAGTTTCTAACAAGGCTTCCCTATGCAAGAATTTGGCTGGGAGGCCTCAGTAGGCATGCTATCAGTCACCCAGCAGCATCTCTCTGGACACGTCAACCCCATTTAGGATCAGGATCCTGCCAGTCCATCAGGAGCTCCAATCTTGAGCTGTGGCCTCTTTCATCAGACATCTAGTGTCTGTCACATCCCACCCTGTGCAAGTCACTTTACATACATCATCGCCGATTATCTCATATTATCCTTTCACAAACAATGTTCAGAGAAGTTAAGTAGCTTGCACAAAGACATAAAGTGACAAGTCAGAGTCAAGAGTCACACCCAGATCTTTCTGCCTTCCAAGTCCGTGCTCTTTCCTTTTCTCAGGCTGTCTCCCTAGCACCAAGCCCAGATCTTTCTTCTGCATTACGCTGCTTGCCTTGGCTGAAAAAAAAAACCATTAGAAGTGTTTGGGGAGAATGGAAATGTGGGTCATGTGTAAAGGGCAGAGAGGAAACTGCTGACTTGGCTAGCTATGCTCTGACATGACTTCAGGAACTAAACCAGAAAGAGCTCCTCTCCCAGGAAAGTATCTCTAATAATGGTCCTTATGCTCTTGGGGTTTAAAGTGTACCTTAGCTGCTGCTAAAATAATGTGATTCAGGGGATCACATGGAGAAGAGAGGTTTTCCTCTGGAAGGCCACAGGATACTGCAAAGATTACTAAGCACCAAGGAGTGAAACATCACAGGGTCAGAAAATAGCTGCTGGACTAAGAGGTTTCTTGTAACACAGGATTTTCAGCTTTAAAACTGAGACATGCCTGGGCAAATCATGATGGTTGGTCACCCTAGCAATGGGCCAGACTAGTAAGAATTCTTTGGTGCTCAGTCCCTGGACTACCAACCCAGAGTTCCTATTCTGGGCCTTACAGGCAGAATTGGTTGGTCCCAGGCCAGAGGTAGAGCTCAGGCAAGACAGCAGAGTCAGGCCAGTCTGTGCCTCAGCTTCCTCATACGGGATGAATGATAGCAGTTATCTCTGAAGGCTGCATGTGCACTGAGCTGGTTAGTATGTGTGAGCTGCTCAGAGCAGTGCCTGCATAGAAGACTATACGAAGTGTCACCATGAAATTCTCAGGAAGAGAAACGTGTCTGGCACTGGCTAGATCATGTCCTCTCCAGCTCAGCTTGCTCATCTGGAAAATGGAAATCAAAATCCCCGCCAAAGGTTTCAGAAGAAACTGAACAGGACACAACCAACGAGGACAGCAGTCATGAGTAATAGGAGCTCTTGCTCCACAGTCAAACCACCTGGGTTACATCTGGCTCTGCCATTTAATTGTTCACTTATTTATTTATTAATTTAACAAACACTTATAGGCCAGGCACTGTCCTGGGCACTTCAAATTTATTAGCTCATTTAATTCTCATAGCAATCTTATGAAATAGATGCTGTTATTAATCCCATTTTACAGATGAGGAGACTGAGGTTCTAATTTGCTCAGCTCACACAAGGAGCCAGAACCTTAGGCAAGTTTGCTGATGTTTCTGGAATAATAAATTATGACATCTACCTCATAGGATTGTTATGCAGATTAGATGAGATAATCTGTATAAGGTACTTAGCAAAGGGTCTCAAACATTGTAAGCACTCATACTTAAACCCAAAGTAACTTACAACTACTTAGTTGGCATGATAAGATATACAGGCTATAATTATTGAAAATATAACAGGCAGTTCAAGAACATGACCCAATGAGCAATGTAGTAGAAGTCTAGGGTGGGGTAAGTATGTAAATTACCATGGCGATTGAGGAACAGGAGGGTAGGTGCAAAGGATCCTATTTGAACGAGACGCCTTGTAGGCCTCTGGAGAGAAGAGGTGGAAAGGATGTTAAGGATTCATTGTCCCCCAAACTCCATGCTTCAGCTTCCTGGACTAAGATGAACCATAAGCAAGCCCTCACCTCTGGGAACAACTCATGAGCAGCCCAGATAGGAGAGCTGAGGTATCTGGAAAGACCTATACATGGGCCTAGGGCTGGGCCAGCTGGGCAGGCTCATAAATGCAGCCCATTCTTCTCTCCTGCAGCAGAAGGCCTGGGAAGGACCATGGCTCCAGCCCACATTCTACATTTCTGCCTTGACTGCCTTTCCACTTGCCAGCTTGAAACCACTGTGGTGTTGCCACGATCTCCCTGACTTCATTCATTTATCTCCCTCTTTGGCTCAATGACCTTGGCCTTCTCCCTTCCTCTGCTCTATTTTTGATTGCACTCCCCTGATTCCAGGCAAGACATTCCATTCACTTCATCAGCTCCAATCTGGGGACCTTGCTGGCAAAGAGGATTGGCCAGCAGAGGGTGATTATGGTGAGGTGAGAGGAGTATCTGTGATAAGAGATGTGGCAGTGCTCTCGCAAACAGCTCCAGGCGCCCGATAGAGTCCTAAGCACTAACCCTGGTCCTATCAGCACGCCTGTTAGCTGCATTTCAGAAGGCTAGTAAGAGCTGTAATTAGTAACAGGGAGAAAACAAGAACCCTTCTCCAGGGCAAGAGACAATAGCAGTGATTGTCCAGGCAAACCATGAGCCCTTTTCTCCCCTTTCACCTCTTAGAAGGGGACTGGAGCTCAGGGAATTCTTCCCAATGGTACTGCTTTGCCTCCAAGTTGAATCTCCATCTCTCCTCAGCTCTTTCAGGTAGATGGCTAGATGGGACAGCTCTTGGTTTGCATTTCCATTTCTCTTCTGACTGCTGCCTTCCTCAAATCAGTAGTATCCAAGATCTGGCAAATTCCATTTCTCCCCTTTGTCTGGATGCTATACCTGCCTTGAGCCAGTGTCTTAGGACCCTTGTCTGTGTGCAGGATTTGGATCACAGCTGCAGCAGCCCTGGCGTCTTGCATTTCAGTGGTACTTTCCTAGGTCTTGGGGTTGTAGCTGGGTGCTACAGAGTAGAGCCATGGTCTGGCAGAATGGGACACAACAAGAATGTTCACCTGCAATGGTGAGGAGGCTTTCCGTGGAGGAAGGAGCAACTGGGAATCCACAAACTGGATTTCCCCTGAGAGTGGATGTGGCCGTGGAGACACAGCTAAAGTCATTACGTGCCTCTAGGGTTCTACCAGGAAAGCTTCCAAGAAGAGACCAGACTTCCACTGGGCTGGAGGTGTGGGCCCCCCACACTGTGCACCCAGGTCTGCGTTGCTGGGTGCACCCAGGGGTCACACAGCCCACTTTTACACAACAGCAGCACGCTCTTCCACTATGGCTCAGTTTCGTTGGACAGAGCCTGTAGGAGAAAGTTACCACAAGAAAACCTTTGTGCTTCCTATTGCTGCTACAAAAAGACCAGATTAAAATTTTTGTGATACTTTGGTTTTTATTTTTTGTGTACGCTGCATGTAAAAATATCTGTTACACAAATCAAGTAGTCTTCTCCCCATTGCCAAGTGTTTTCGGCAGGAGAGCTGCAATAAGAATCGTAATGAACATGGAACAGTTTTAGAATTGCTGATTGGGCGCTAGTACATGAAGCTGGCAAGCCCTTTCTGCCCAAGCCACAGAAGGCTGAGCACGTCCTTCCCGTAGCTCATGGGGCTGCAGAGAAGGGAGGTGTCTCGCTTTGAACTCCATCTCCAGGCAGCCCACACACCTTTTCCGAAGCTCACCTGATTGCCTGGGGGACTGCCGTTGAATGCCTGCTTGTTTTCCTTGTGGGACCGTGGGCTGGGCCTCGTCATCACAGGCCGTCTTGCCTAATCGGATTGCCAGCAGCTGCGTCTGAGTAGTTCCCCTCTTCTCCGTCTTACTCCTCTTCTCTCTCCGAGGCCTTCTCCTATCCTCCGGTTTGGGTAATAACTGGGAAGAGGGCCTCTTTGGAGGCCTTTTCTCTTCAGTCAATCCCCACCCCCAGACCCTGCTCACCATCCCTCTCATAAAGCCACTGACGTACTTGGTGGCTGGGACACACCTATTCACCTTGCACTGTAGTACTGACTGAGGTGACCCTGCCTGGGAAGTCAGGAGGGAACTTCTTTTATTTTTGTTCATTGTGATTGTAAAGAGCAGGGAGGAGAAAATGAATACCAAAGGAAGGAAAAGAGACCTAACATTTATGGAGCCCTTCAAGTTCTAGAGGTGGACGCATACCCATTAATGTACTCATCCTTACAGTGATCTCAGGGGGGATTATTTCCCCCATTTCATTGAGGAGGAAATGGACTTCCACCAAGTCCCAAAGCGAGTCAACACAGAAACCAATTGCTCATCAGCTCTTTATTTAGTGTAAAAATCAATTAACATTTTCTGACTGTTTCAGTCCTTAAGGAAAAAAAAAAAAACTTCATGAAGTGTGCCATCAAATGCACTGTGTGACCTGGGGTAAGTCAATGAAACTCTCTGGGCTATAGTTTGAATATCTTTCAAGTCAGAAGGCTGTTCTAAAGAGTACACTTTCTACGAGCTCCTAACCCAGTCTTTAATTGCCCTTGTTCTCCAAAAAAAGACTTCATCTTGTCCAATCCAAATCTCTCAAGCCCTCAGACCATACTAACAGAAAGTAAATGATTAGTACCTGTGGAGTACTTATCAGGAGTACGGCAGGAATTCCCCTGCTTTCTCCAGCTAGGCAGCAGTTTTACAGCCACGCTCCAGCTCTCCTAAATCAGGCCCTGCGCGGAGGTGGATGAGAAAACAGAGTGCTAGAGGGGCCTGGGCTCCACATCACACTCCCCCCCCAACCCAGCCACCTAGACCCTGCCCTAGTCCCCTGTGCAACAGCCTGCCACCCCCCCCCCCGCCCCCAGCTGGCTGCCTGCACCAAGGGAAGGACTCATGCCTATCATGCATCAGCCCTGGGCAGGCCTGGCTGAGAGAGACGGGCTGGACTTGCAGGCCCTCCCTGGCACCCTGGGAGAGATAATATTTATGGGAAACAGTAAAATCTACAGCAACCATGTGCACGTCTTGAAATTTTAGGAGCCATAAACTGGAAAAGCATTTCCTTACTTCCTCTAATTTTCAATTTGTACTCACCTAGTCTTGGTGGGGAAGGGGGTGTCTCTTTCTCTCTCTCTCTCTCTCTCTCTCTCTCTCACACACACACACACACACGCATGTTTACTCATACTCACATATGTACACGTGTTTGATACTATCTCCTTGAGATTTGCTCAGTCTCTCACATGAAGCCTCAACAGCCCTAGGAAACTATACTTATGAGTCTGATTCCACTGGAGCTTGCCAGCATTCCAGGGCTAAGTCAAGGCTTTTAAATAGCTGTGAACTGAATTCTGACCTTGGAGCTCAGAGTGGGCAAAGGAGGTCACAGAGATGCCAGGGAAATTGGATTTAAGAAGGAAGCTGAAGCCTGCCCCTCTCACCATCCATATCCTTCTCTTTAGCCCTCCAGCCTTCCACCCCCCAACACACACACACACACCCCAAAAGAAGATTCAGTCCTAGAATGAGCCACTGAAGATGAGAGAGGCAGACACTGGCTGAAGCCTTTGGCATCTATGAAACTGTGTTCAGGAACGGTGTCCACCTGATCTAGGAACGACCACCAGAGGCAGTGCCGTCATTTGAGTTGAGTTTTCTTTGGCCCCAGGCAGGCCTTACAGCTTGTCCTCTTTGGGCACCCATCCAAGCAGCTTTGTGCCATTCAACTCGATTTATAGGACACTACTCCGATTTGCACTATGCTTAGGAATACAAAGTCATTCTGGTCCCTGGTCTATTGTAAGCTCCACGGCCTTGGGCTTCTCAAGTGACTGGGCTCTTGCTCCACCTTTCAGAAATTGGAATAATGCAAGACAGATGCTGAGGAACTCACACTCAAATAAAATGCCTGGGATTTTCATGGAAAGAACAGCAGAGGAACTCATGTCTGTAAGTTTCAGGTTAAAATAAGGTGTTGAATAGGGGTGTTTCATTTTCTCAGTGCTTATCCTGCTCTAACCAACTGTTTCAATTAACTAACTAACAATAGTCCCAATTGCATCTAACAAGAGCTTCTGTGATAATGCCTTAATTCCTATTTTTCTTAATATCTAGTTTGTGAGGGGCTAAGGAGTCTGTGTATGCTCAGCACCCGGGAGAGGCAGGGCGTGAGCCAGGCAGCTTGATGTGTGGGAGGACCGGGCTGGGGAGGGCGGTGAGGTGCAGACTCATATCTGGGTGCTGCTCCAAGTGGAGTAGGCTCAGGAAGCAGCACAGGAACTTAGGACGGAATAAATAGCAGGACACAAAATTGGTGAGATGGAAAAAATATTTACTAGGCACCAGATAGTGTAGCGTGTGATTTCACATATGGGATATAGTTTAATGGAATCACAACCACCATGTGAGAAGAGGATGATTATCTTGATTTTCAGATGAGGATCAGGCCCCAGAGAGACTGCTGATGCCACAACACTTAACCTGAGGTGGGGCTGGTGAGAGTGGTTCTCCAGCCTCTGACAGGGTTCATCAAACAAGACAATTTATTTGCTTAACCTGAGCTAGTTAGTGATAAAGCAACGTACCTTTGTCTCCAGGTCCAGTGAATGCTCCTTTCTTTTTACCTCGCCTACCTACTTATTACCTTATTAACTTTACCTGAAAAATAAATTTAAATAAATAATGCTTGTCTTTTTGAAGAAAGCAACCACTTGGGACTCACCCCTCAACATCAGGCATAGGATGTTACCGCTGCTATTGAAAGCCCTGTGTGCCACTCCCTGCCCAGTCCTGGGGTGACTGATGCTGAAACGCTTGTCTGTGATTCCTTTGCCCTTTATGACGTTGCTACGTATATTTTTTGTGTCATTTCCATTTGCCCCTCCAGATCCCTTCTTCAGTCTTCTCCATCCTGCTCGGTGCTCTGAGGCTGACATATCTGGACTGCACTAGGAGCTCCCCTGATCCCTGGTCTCCATGTGGGTTTGGGCGCAGTGAAGCCCTGGCAGAGAGCAGAGGCCAAGGAGAATGAGGTCAGGGTGTGTGTGCTCCCCTGCTCCCACTCTGCCATGAATTGGATGCATCTGTCCACCAAGGTCACTCCTGGTTCCTGGCAGGCAGCCTCTCCATACAGCCTGGAGCCCTCCCAGCTCTCCCTGGCTTCCTGACTGCTCTGCTAGCCTGACTGTGCTACACCATTCCTTGCTGGCTGTCAGAACCTAGTGCTTCTCAATCTCCTTTACATTGTCACTTGCCTTTTCAGAACTTTTATTCCAAATCCTCTCTCTGCTTTGAAATTTTAAAACTATACATCTACTGTTTATCTACCGTATATTTCTCTGTGCTTTATATATGAATACTATTCCCCCACCCCGAACCAATTTTCACCCTTTGGGGATGATATTACCCTCATTAAGAATGTATTCCCTAAACCAGGCGTTCTCAAACTATGACCTGCAGGCCACATGCAGCCCACCTAGGCATTTATCTGGCCCACCAGGTGTTTTTGCTGCCACTGCCTGTCCTGCTTAGCAGCTGACTCATCCCGGGGCCTGCAGTCTGGCCCTCCAACTATCTGAGGGACAATGAACTGGCCCCCTGTTTAAAAAGTTTGAGGACGCCTGCGCCTAAACCAACCCAGATTTCTGTAGAGTTCCTTTAATAAATTCTCCTAAATCACCCAATTTGAGGTGCCATCTCTTTCACCAAGACACTTATCAATACATGCAATCATATGTTGATATAGTGTATATGTTAAACATATTAAGTGCTCTAACAATATATTGTGTCCCTAATCAGTATATTTCTAGTTTTTCTGGGTTTCAATCTTTATGTAAATGAAGCAATACATTGTATTTTTCTTTTTCTTGCTTTTCTCAATATTTGTGAGATTCACTCATATTGCTGGGTGTAGTGAATGTTTATTCCCAATGCTATCTAGTTTTGCACTGAATGAATAGCACAATTGACAGGTCATTTAGTGATGGTGATGGATATTTGGGTTGGTTATTCTGAACATGTGACACAGAGCATTCTTATACCTGTCTCCTGGTATAAAGATGTAGACACGCATATATAGGGATATAGATAATAGGCACCCACATACATAGACAGAGCCTCCAGGGTGTATACCTGCGGGTAAAATTTCTGAGGTGTAGGGTGTGCCTATTTTTGTTTCATCAGGAAATGCCAAATCGTTTTCCCGTAACGGTACCAAATTATACTCATACCAGTAAGGCTTGAGAGTTCTGGTTGCTCCGTGTTCTTTCCAGCATTTGCTATTGCTAGACTTTACATTCTTTAATTTTTGCTTATCTGGTAGGCATGAAAAATGTGTCTCACTGTAGATTTGATTCTCACTTTGCTTATTACTGATAGGGCGAGCATCTTTTCACTTATTCACTAGCTGTTTGTGTTTCCTTTTTTATAAATGCCCGTTTATGCTTTTTGACCACCTTCCTATTTTGTCCACCTTCACTTTTTCTTTTTTTAAATTTTGTTTTTTGGATTTTTTTTGTTTATTTATATATTTTTTATTTTTGCAGTTTTTGGCCAGGGCTGGGTTTGAACCCACCACCTCCAGCATATGGGGCTGGCGCCCTACCCTTTTGAGCCACAGGCGCTGCCCCACCTTCACTTTTTCTTATCAATTCATTCATGTCCTTCATATAGTATAGATACTGACTCTTTGCCAGTTACATAAGTCACAAACACTTTTCCCCCTACGTTGTGGCATGTATATTTACTCTGATGAATATACATTTAAATTTTTAACGTAGAAAAAGGTATTAGCCATTTCCTGTCTGGTTTGTCTTTTGTGACTTATCTGAAACATTCTTTCCTACCCTGAGTTCAGAATATATTCTGTGGCTTCCTTTAAAA
>CAUYQV010016063.1:0-11108 GCA_963574575.1 Galagoides demidoff | reverse complement strand
ATGGCCGGGCGTTGTGGCAGGCGCCTGTGATCCCAGCTACTTGGGAGGCAGAGGCAGGAGACTCGCTTGAGCCCAGGAGTTGGAGGTTGCTATGAGCTGTGATGCCATGGCACTCTACCCAGGGGGATAGCTTGAGGCTCTGTCTCAAAAAAAAAAAAAAGTGTTGTCTAAAAAAGTACTTCATATCCAAACATTTTAATAGCTGCTATCAAACTCTCAAAAACTAAATTTTAGTGAGTACAGTTTCAGAAAATACAAGAAGGTAAAGTACCCAGTCTATTTCGTGCAGCTAGTATAATCCTGGATACCAGCATCAGAGAAGAACAGTACAAGAAGTAAAAATTTGGGCGGTGCCTATGGCTCAAAGAGTAGTGTGCCGGCCCCATGTACTGGGGGTGGCGGGTTCAAGCGCGGACCTGGCCAAAACTGCAAAAAAAAAAAAAAAAAAAAGAAGAAGAAGTAAAAATTTAAGACCTTTCAATTTTAAATATTAATATAAAACTCTTGAATTGGGTTAAATACTAATAATTGAATTCTAAATTAATTTGTAAAATGCTTTATTTACAACTAAGTAGAAATCAGCAAAGGAACACAAGAACAGTTCAATATCAGAAATCTATTCATTTAATATACCATATTATTATAATAGATTAAAGAAGGAAAAATAGTCTTCTCGGCTCGGCGCCTGTGGCTCAAGCGGCTAAGGTGCCAGCCACATACGCCTAAGGTAGTGGGTTCGAATCTAGCCCGGGCCCACCAAACAACAATGATGGCTGCAACCAAAAAAAAAGCCAGGCATTGTGGCAGGCCTGTAGTCCCAGCTACTTGGGAGGTGGAGGCAAGAGATTCGCTTGAGCCCAGGAGTTGGAGGTTGCTGTGAGCTGTGATGCCACGACGGCATTCTACCCAGGGCGACAGCTTGAGGCTCTGTCTAAAAAAAAAAAATAAAAGAAAAATAGTCTTCTCAACATATACAGAAGAGCATTAAAGAAAATATGACAATTATTCTTTTTGTAATTTCAAAAATTTAGGGTGTACATGTGTTTTTTGTTACATGGTTGAACTGTGTATCATGCTGAAGTCTAGGCTTTCAGTGTACCTCTCATCAGAAGAGTGTACATTTAGAAAATGTAGTATGTGTATGTATATATCATTCATGACGTTTTAAAAAGTCTTATTAACACACTAAGACTAATAAAAGGTGCTTTTGATGAAAGGTATCTTTCAAAGTACTATAGCAAGTATCATACTTAATGGTGAAAAAGGTAGACGTTATATCATTTCTCTGCAACTCAGTTTTTTCATCCATAAAATGGGAACAACAGCTAGGCTACTTACAGGATCATTGGGAAGATACAATTATTTAATATGTGCAAAGCATACTGAACAGTGGATTTGTGGCACACAGCAGGCTTATCATTATACTATAATCGGATATACAGTACATACACTGCCTATCATTGTATTACAATCATTTTCTTTTTTTTTTTTTTTTTGAGACAGAGCCTCAAGCTGTCCCCCTGGGTAGAGTGCCGTTGCATCACAGCTCACAGCAGCCTCCAACTCCTGGGCTCAAGCCAGTCTCCTGCCTCAGCCTCCCAAGTAGCTGGGACCACAGGTGCCCACCACAACGCCCTGCTATTTTTTTTTTTTTGGTTGCAGCCATCATTGTTGTTTGGTGGCCCGGGCTGGATTCGAACCCGCCACCTTAGGTGTATGTGGCTGGCACCTTAGCCACTTGAGCCACAGGCACTGAGCCACAATCATTGTCTTCATGATTATTTCCATAAATGCCAAAAACAAAGAATTCACTATTACTGCATCTATTAAACTCCTATATGTAGGTCCTGACTAATTCCATAAAAGAAAAAAAAGAAATAAAATGTATAACTGAAAAGACAAAGATAACTGTTTATATAGAAGACTCAATAGAGTCTTAACTCTATTGTCTTAACACAATAACTAAGAAAATGCCATGAAGGCTATGTTAACCAGTTTGACGGAAATATTTCAAATTGTATATAAAACCAGCACACTGTACCCCATGACTGCATTAATGTACACAGCTATGATTTAATAAAAATAAATAAATAAAGGAAGGAAAAAAATAAAGAAGACTCAAGAAAAACAGAAGAAATTTAACAAAAACGCACAAGTTCTTTCTAAGGCAAGTATGAGACCTTACTAAATAACATAAAAGGAAAGCCAAATAAGAGTTCACCAACAAATGCCAATCCCTAACCCACTCCCAACTCATTTCCAAACAGGGTATAATTGCAATTGCCATCCCAGACAAGGTTTTCCATAGATCTTGACCTAATCCTAAAATTCCCGTGGAAGCCCAAAGGGTGAAAGAGATAAAAGGAACACATCCTATCAGTTCTTTGTTTCCTCAGAAATATTTAGAAAGTTTTATTTAAATATTTTGTTGTAGGGGTCAGATGATCTGCAGCTGAGGGGTGGACCTTTGGGCCATTCGTCCACAGGTGCTCCTCGTGGAAGAAGAGCCTGAGCCTTCAGCTCGTAGTCATTTGTTAATTACTCCCCTCCTACCTGTGTTGTACCGTCTGAATAAAAGGCTAAGGCGGAGGTTGCTCGGGGCTACCATGCGAAGAAGGGCTAGCCCACCTCCTACAACCTTGTACTTCTAATCCCCCACACGCCTGGTTCCTTCCTGTGGTGATCCAGACCAGGGCCACAGGGGCCCGAGGGGTTACAACATTTTGTGTTCCTTTTAATCACCACCAAAAAAATTAATTTCTTTCTTTTTGCCATTCCAAACAGGAGAGTTACTTCAGAGAGGAGCTGGCATGTATGTTCAGAGTCAGGGAGTATCAGGCTTGCCAGGTTACTCTTCCCAGCACAGGCCACCCTGGGATAGAAGGCCAGTGCCACTGGCTCGGCGCCTGTGGCTCAAGCAGCTAAGGCGCCAGCCGCATACACCTGAGCTGGTGGTTTCAAATCCAGCCCGGGCTGGACAAACAACAATGACAGCTGCAACCAAAAAATAGCTGGGCGTTGTGGCGGGCACTTGTGGTCCCAGCTATTTGGGAGGCAGAGGCTGGAGACTCACTTGAGCCCAGAAGTTAGAGGTTGCTGTGAGCTGTGATGCCATACCACTCTACCCAAGGTGACAGCCTGAGGATCTGTCTCCAAAAAAAAAAAAAGGTCAGTGCCAGGAGCTAGAAGCTAGAAGCTCTGAGGACAGAGCTTCCTAGGAGCCCTGGCAGCCTTGGAGTGAGCAAACTCCTATCCTGAGGAGAGAGAACTGGTCTCCCCTGCGGAGAAGCCTGGGCCTGGGGACAGGGATGTGAACATGGTAGGTCCTGATGGGTCTATCAGTTCTTAACAACATCACTCAATAAGAATGATACAACAGTTCATACTTATATAGCATTCACTGTCACTCACTGTCTTATGTGCCTTACATATTTTAACTCATTAGAATAAATACAGGATGTCCATATAGTTCAGGTACAATTTACTATGTTAAACTATTTTAAACTGTACATGAACTTTATGGACATCCTGTATATAAAAATATGACAATGGCAAAGGGACAAGCAGTTCAATGGAAGGAAACGGAGAACCTAGAGACAGACCCCAAAATATAAGGAAACTTGATATATAGCTGAAATGGCCATAAACATTACTGCAAAAAGGGTTCAGTATGTGGCACTAGTATAAACAGATAGCCAGGGAGTAAAAAGGGCAAATCTCTTCCTCATAAGTTATATAAAAATATTCCAGAAGATTATAAAATATGAAAACATCTATATAGGTTCAGCCAAAAAATTACTTAAAATTATACAAAAAGCACAAACTAAAATGTTGATAAATCTGATTACAATTAAAATTGCTACTCAAAAAACATCATAAGGTGGCGCCTGTGGATCAGTGAGTAGGGCGCCACTCCCATAAACCAAGGGTGGTGGGTTCAAACCTAGCCCTGGCCAAAATGCAACAACAACAACAAAAAAAATCATAAACATCATAGACCTAAGAAAAGACACCGACAACACACAAAATTGAAATCCAGAACATATAAAGAATCCATATAAAGCAATGAGAAAAGGCAAACAGCCCAATAAAAACACAAATAAAGGATATGAACAGGCAAACCACAGAAGAGGAAATCTAACTAGTTAATATCACATGAAATTATAAATGCCTTTACCAGAAATCAGGGAAATGAAAATTACAATAATATAGCAATTTGTTGGCTCGGCACCTGTGGCTCAAGTGGCTAAGGCGCCAGACACATACACCTAAGGTGGTGGGTTCCAATCCAGCCTGGGCCTGCCAAAAACAACAATGACGGCTGCAACTAAAAAATAGCCAGGCGTTGTGGCAGGTGCCTGTGGTCCCAGCTACCTGGGAGGCTGAGGCAGGAGACTCACTTGAGCCCAGGAGTTGGAGGTTGCTGTGAGCTGTGATGCCACTGCACTCTATCCAGGGGGATAGCTTGAGGCTCTGTCTCAAAAAAAAAAAAAAAAGATAGCAATTTGACCTCACCAGATTACCAAAATTGGCTCGGCACCTGTGGCTCAAGTGGTTAAGGCGCCAGCCACATACACCTAAAGTGGCGGGTTCAAACCCAGCCCAGGCCTGCCAAAACAACAATCATGGCTGCAACCAAAAAATAGCCGGGAATTGTGGCAGGCGTCTGTGGTCCCAGCTACTTGGGAGGCTGAGGCAGGAGACTCGCCTGAGCCCAGGAGTTGGAGGTTGCTGTGAGCTGTGATGCTACAGCACTCTACCCAGGGGGATAGTTTGAGGCTCTGTCTCAAAAAAAAAAATTACCAAAATTTAAATTCTATAATTATATATGTGTGTATATATAAATATACATAGAAAACACTGCCATCACTGCAGTAAGTTCTATCGTATAACACTGTTCTAAATCACAGGATTGTCTATACCATTAGTTTTGCCACATAAAGTTACAAAGCTTTACATTTTAACATTTTTTTTTTGAGACAGAGCCTCAAGTTATCCCCCTGGGTAGAGTGCTGTGACATCACAGCTCACAGCAACCTCCAACTCCTGGGCTCAAACAAGTCTCCTGCCTCAGCCTCCCAAGTAGCTGGGACCACAGGCGCCCACCACAATGCCTGGCTATTTTTTGGTTGCAGCCGTCATTGTTGTTCTGGTGGGCCCGGGCTGGATTAGAACCCACCACCTTAGGTGTATGTGGCTAGTGCCTTAGCCTCTTGAGCCACAGACACCGAGCCTACATTTTAATATTAATGATTACTATTTAAAAGATGAAGTTTCCTATATTTCAAGAAGCTCTATCTGCCCACCTGGCTCCAATCCATGCTCTTAGAAGACAGATTTAACATGGTGTTAAAACCACTTTTTAAATCTCAATGACTAGTAATAAAATACCAACAAGTACTTTCTTGATCCAGAGGCCTTTGCAAGACTTAAAAGAAGTAGGTCAAGGCTCAGCACCTATAGCTCAGTGGGTAGGGCACCAGCCACATACACTAAGGCTGGTGGAATCAAGCACTGCCCAGGCCTGCTAAACAATGACAACTGCAACCAAAAAAAATAAATAAATAAAGTGAGGTCTGTGGCTCAAAGGAGTAAGGTGCTGGCCCCATATGCTGGAGGTGGTGGGTTCAAGCGCAGCCACGGCCAAAAACTGCAAAAAAAAAAAATAGCCAGGCATTGTGGCGGGCGCCTGTAGTCCCAGCTACTTGGTAGGCTGAGGCAAGAGAATTGCTTAAGCTCAAGCGTTGAAGGTTACTGTAAACTGTGATGCCACAGCACTCTACCGAGGGTGACATAGTGACACTCTGTCTCGAAAAAAAAAAAAAAGTCAGTCAAAATGTTTTATGTACATACCCCTTAAAAGTATGAATGTTAAGGTTTAAGAAGCTGAGGAAGAAAATTTCATGGGAGAGAGCCATTGGAAAGCTGTGGCATTTTCTCTTTCCAATAATAGGGGAAGAAGGAATGTGTTCACCTCACCCCAATCTGGTGAGAAGGACTTCAAAGAGGTGACTTGTTTGACAACTATTTTAAATTGCACATGAACTTTATGGATACCCTGTATATGTCCACTGGAATTTGGAGGACACAGAAGTTGGCACCTGACTTCCTCATAGAAAAACTATAAGAGAAAAAAAGAAAGAAAAATTCTGTAAGAGGCTGAGTGTAGTGGTTCATGCTGCACTCCCAGCACTTTGGGAGGTTAAGGCAGGAAGATTGCTTGAGGTTGGTGTTCAAGACCAGCCTTGGCAATATAGCTAGATCCTATCTATACAAAAAGAAAAAAAAAAACTCAATGGGTAACAGGCTAAGGCAGTCTGTAGCAGGAGAAAATAGGTTGCATGGGGATGATGTGTAGGTCCCACTCCCTCAAAACACATAGTCCACAAGCCAGACATGGACCCTCTGAATGTGAACAGGGATAGGTTATTTTGGAAAGAGGGGCTTTCTGTTAGCATCAAGGTGACATAAGGAGACTAAAGGTGTACCATGAGGCCAGGGGATATGTTAAAAAACTGGCTGGAAAAGAGGCCTTTCCTGACCTGGGAAAACTGCAGTCAGAGGGCGTCAGCTGGGAAATCTCCAAGGAAATCATAAACTATCAAGTTCTGGAAGAATCAGTCTTTGGAATCTACCACATAAGAAGGTACCAATATCAGCTTTTATCTTTACCAGTTAAAGATAAAACTTTTTTTGCTCTTTTTATCTACTCCTCTCCTCGTCTACTTTACTCAGGGAGCCAGAGATGGCCTTAGTTGTTAAGTGGAGGAGTTAGGGGAAGTGAGACACACTAGATAGAAGAAAGAAAACACCATGCACTAAAAACTCTGCCACTAAAAACTTTCATCCTGAAGCACCTAAGCAGGCATTTGCTGGGAGAGAGATTTCCCTTTAAGTTCATAGTTTTTACTATTACATATGATTAGACATTTTTATAAACTAAGATTACCACTGACCCTCAGAAATTAGAAGGATGGTAAGGGAATAAACAACTTTAGGCTAATAAATTTGACAACTTAGATGAAACCAATAAACTCTTTGAAAGACACAAATTACCCAAGCTCATTCAAGAAGAAATAAATCAGGTGGCACCTGTGGCTCCGTGGGTAGGGCGCCAGCCCATATACCAAGGGTGACAGGTTCGAACTCAGCCCTGGCCAAACGACAACAAAAAAATAGCCGGGCATTCTGGCACGTGGCTGTAGCCCCAGCTACTTAGGAGGCTAAGGCAAGAGAATCGCCTAAGCCCAGGAGTTGGAGGTTGCTGTGAGCTGTGACGCCATAGCACTCTACCAAGGGTGATCAAATGAGACTCTGTCTCTTAAAAAAAAAGAAGAAGAAGAAATAGATCATCTGAATAACTCAGTATCTCTTAAGGAAATTGAAACTGTAGCTTAAAACATCCCCACAAAAAATTAAAAAAAAAAAAAAAAAACTCCAAGGGCGGCACCTGTGGCTCAAAAGAGTAGGGCACCAGCCCCATACGCTGGAAGTGGTAGGTTCAAACCCAGCCCTGGCCAAAAACCACAAAAACAAAAAAAACCCTCCAAGCTCAAATGGCCTCACTGAAGAATTCTATCAAATATTTAAAGAAGAAATAATAATTCTATACAAACTCTTCTGAAGAACTGAAGGGAGGAAGGAATACTTCCCAACCCATTCTATAATTTCATTATCTTAATTGTGGCAATGGAGTCATGGCTGTATACATGTCAAAACTTATCAAACTGTTCACTTTAAATATGTGTAAGTTCTTGTATGTCAATTACATCACAATAAAAGGTTTAAAACAGCTAAATCAATGTTTAGGGATAGTCATGGCATTCATAATGCTTATATTAGGGAAGAATAGGTCTCAAATTGATGATCTAAGCATCCACCTTATAAAACTAGGAAAAAGGAAAATTAAATTGAAACTAGCAGGACAGATATAATAAAGGTAAAATCGGGAACAAATAAAATTGAGGTTTCGATTTCTGGCCACCAAGGAATAAGTCTAGCATAGCCTCTCCTACTGATTTATTGTAAGTAAAAATTCTGGACAAAATACACAAAGCAACTACCAGAGGACTCTGATAAGTAAACAAACCCAAGCAGACTATGAAGGTGAGTAAAAAAAATGGAAAAGCAACCCATATCCTTCTTCTTTTGTCTCAAGACTTTGACCCAAGTGCATGTCCCAGTGACATAAAAGCTTCCACAAGTCCTGAGCTCATCCAGGAGATATGCATTCAAGAGAAAAGTAAAAGTTCATATTAAGCTTTGACAAACTGGACTAAGTTAAGCCACAGCTTAAGTCTCAGACTAACACCAGAGTGGCAAATGTATGAGACAGACTCAAAGCAGGAGAGCAAAGGCTTTGAAAACTGCATAAAGACTTAACCCTCCACTCAGGCTTCAAGTAATCCCTGAATGACACATGAAGACAGATCAAAGAAGCACAGCAAAGACTTTGAAAACTGAACTGATTGGAACTGACACCCACTGAAGGTCAGACAGAATTAATGGTCAAACGGTTTATGACTTGCTAAACAAAATGAAAAACAATAACCAGAGTCACCACTATGTGGGATAGAATCCAAAATTATCCAATATAACTACCAGCAAGACATGACCAATTCTCAAGGGAAAAAGACAATCCATAAATGCCAATCCTGAGATAACCCAGATGCTGGAAATATCAAAGATATTTAAACAGTTATTATACCTAAGCTCCATGAGGTAACAGCAAACACATTTGAAACAAACAGATAAACAGAAATTCTCAGCAGAGAAAAAGAAACTGGAAAAGAATTTGAAATTTCAAAACTGAAAAATATAGTATCTGAAATTAAAAATCAAAACTCATGGGATAAACTTAATAGCAAAGTGGAGATGAAAAATGCAATGTCAATGAACTTGGAGTTAGATTAACTGAAATGATTTAACTTGTCAATCTGAAAAATAGAGAAAAATACCATTGGAACAAAAGAAAAACAGGCCCCCCAGGAACCTGTGGAACAATATCAAAAGGTCCAAATTAGAGTCTCAAAAGAGAAAAAGACCAGGTAGCATAGTACAAAGGTTTGAATAAATAATAACCAAACACTTCCCAAACTTGAAGAAAGACATAAATTTATACTTTTTTTTTTTTTTTTTAGAGACAGTCTCACTTTGTCATCCTTGGTAGAGTGCCATGACATCACAGCTCACAGCAACCTCCAGCTCTTGGGTTTAGGCTACTCTCTTGCCTCAGCCTCCTGAGTAGCTGGGACTACAGGCGCCTGCCACAACATCCGGCTATTTTTTTGTTGCAGTTTGGCCGGGGCCGGGTTTGAACCTGCCACCCTTGGTATATGGGGCCAGTGTCCTACTCACTGAGCCACAGGCACAGCCCATAAATTTATACATTTAAGAAGCACTGCATACCAGAATCAATATAAACTCAAGGAAACACCCAGAAACATTGTAATCAAATGGCTGGAAAGAAAACATCTTAAACACACCGAGAGAAAAAAGGCACACTGTATATAAGGGAACAATGATTCAAAATTCTTATCAGAAGTAATGTATGTCAGCCTACTACTCCAGGAGACGGAAGCAGGTAAATTGCCCCAAGCTCACAGGTTCGAAACCAGCTTGAGCAAGAACGAGACCAGTCTCTAAAGAATAGCTGAGTGTTGTGGCCAGCGCCTGTAGTCCCAGCTCCTCGGGAGACTGAGGCAAGAGAATGACCCCAGGAATTTGAGGCTACTGTGAGCTGTGATGCCATAGCACTCTACTGAGGGTGAAAAAGTAAGACTCTGTCTCAATTAAAAAAAAAGAAATCAAAAATTGTAATATTTTCTGGAGGGTTTTAAATGTTATGTCAATGTAATATCTTTGCAAACTATAACAGAAAGGAGAGAAAGCAAAGAAACTCATACTGTTGTAAATCTTCTACATATTGCTTAAAGTATTATAACTCTAAGCAGAATGTGAAAGGTTGCATATATATCTTAATACCTACAGCAGCCACTGAATTCTTTTAAAAATAACAAAACAAAGAGATAGTGACAAAAATAGGTATGCTTATATTGCAATTACACCCCTAGAAATTCATTTCAAGGAGATGAAAACTTACATAAAAACATATATGCAGGGTGGTGCCTGTGGCTCAAGGGAGTAGGGCGCCGGCCCCATAAGCCGGAGGGAGATGGCAGGTTCAAACCCAGCCCCAGCTAAAAAAAAAAATGCAAAAATAAAACCTATATGTAAATGTTTATAGAAAATGTATGCATATGGCTTGGTGCCTGTAGCTCAGCGGCTAGGGGCCAGTCAGATGCACCAGGACTGGGGAGTTCAAACCCTGCCTGGGCCTGCCAAACAATAACCACAAAAAAAAAAAAACAGCTGCATGTTGTGGCAGGTGCCTATAGTCCCAATACTAGGGAGGCTGAGGGAAGAGAATCGCTTAAGCCCAAGAGTTTGAGGTTGCTGTGAGCTGTGATGTCACAGCACTCTACTGAGAGTGACATAGTGAGACTCTGTCTCAAAAAGAAAAGAAAATGTATCCATACACCCAAAGAATAGACATCATCTAGATGTCCTTCAGCAAGTAAATGGATAAACAAACTGCAATACATGCATACAATGGAATATTACTCAGCAATAAAAAGAAACAAACTACTGATACATACAACAACCTAGATGAATCTCCAGATAATTATGCTGAGTGAAAAAGAACCAGTTGTGTAAGGTTACATAAAGTTATATAAAACATTCTTCAAATGACAAAATTACAGAAGCAGAAAACAGATTAGTGATTGCCAGGATTTAAAGAGGAGGGTGGGAGCAAATGAGCATTGCTATAAAACTTGTGGTGATGGCAATGTATTTTAACTGTACACATGTCAACATCCTGGTTGTGATATTGTACTATAGTTTTGCAAGACTTTACCATGGTGGGGAAAAGTTGGATGACGTGTACCCAAGGTCTTGCTGTATTATCTCTTTTTTTTTTTTTGAGACAGAGCCTCAAGCTATCCCCCTGGGTAGAGTGCCATGGCATCACAGCTCATAGCAACCTCCAACTCCTGGGCTCAAGCGAGTCTCCTGCCTCCGCCTCCCAAGTAGCTGGGACCACAGGC
>CAUYQV010016060.1:0-30566 GCA_963574575.1 Galagoides demidoff | reverse complement strand
ATAGTCAAATTACCGGTCACGCCACATTAATTCTTTACCTTATTTTCCCCCCCCCCCCCCCCCCCCCGCCGTCCCCAAAATTCCTTCCCATCCTAGGCTGGTGTTTCTGCTTTTTTTTTCAATTTGTCTCTGAATATGCCATTTTGCCTGCTTTCATTTCATAGTGACCAAAAAAAAAAAAATTGTTTTTCCTAAGTTCAAGTTGCTGACTACTGCTGTGGAAGATTCTTCCCATCACTTTACTGGTCCTATTAAACTTCTGAAAGTTCCACGAGTGACTTAGAGTTACAGCTTTCAAAATTTTTATATCAAAGTTTTGTTACTTCTTTTGAAAGCAATCTAGAGGGTTCAGCCTATATTAAAACAGTCCTGAGCACTCTGCGTGAAGCAGCAGCCACAGAAGTAGCCTGCTCAGTCTTTGTCCTGCCTTTAAAAGCAGTGGTAGCCCCTCTTCCCTTTCTCATCTGTGCTCTGTTAGAAATAGGGGCAGATACAAGAAAGCCTTATCCTGATGGTGACCTGAGGAAAGAGGAGACTTTATTTTTCACACGTGCCATGGACTCTGGAGGCCGGTCTGAGCTCTTTTAGTCTCTCTGCTCTGCCCGCCTTTGCTGCTTGTCCCCTTGGTTGAGGTCTCATGCTTGCTACATGCACGCAGTAGCTCAAGATATCACATCTTCTCACCGGAGTCCCAAGTACAAGCGAAGGAGAAGTTTAAAGGACCTTGTCTTCATGAAGTGCTGGCTTTTTACTGGAAAGTGAAATTCCCCCAGTCTTCCCCTTGGATCTCATTGGCCAGAACTAAGTCACATGGTTCACTCTTAAACTAATCACTGGGCCGATTATCACAAAAGTTTAGGCCTTTCCTAAACCTGGGGAGGCTCCACATGCCCTGAGATCATGGACTCACTGCCCACAGCCCAGTCCCCATCAGGGTTCAGGAAATGGCCGTCCCACATAGCCCTCTGCACATGGGTTAGCAAAAGTCCCTACGGAAGTGAAGTTCCCTCTCCAGTCTAAAGATCAAAGAGCCCAGTCTAGCCCCAGAAGAGAAATGGCAGTCTCTCCTTAAGCCCAGGCTTCTGTTTGCTCAGTTTGAGGGCCCAGATAAACAAGTCTTTCTTTTAAACACAGCTGCAGGTCTACAACTTTAGAAACAAGTCATATTTAACATTCTAGACCTGAGATCTGAGCCTTTTAAGAGTATTCATTGAAGGAGATCTGCTAATACCAACAGCGTGACTGAGAACACCCAAGTACCTCAGTTTACCTTCATTCAGTTCCTCACTCCTCTTTCCTGCTAAATATCTAACTGGCAAATAAATAGGACTCAAACAATCAACTTTACAATTCAGCGTTATCTGGAAATGGCTAGAAAATTAAGAGACACCCCTTATCCCCCACCCTAAATCTAGATATGGGAAGAACTGCTGCTTCAGGCCATATAAAGTAACTATCACCAGGCTAGTCTTCTTAACATAAATGACTCCAAAAACAAGGAAGAAATAGTTTTTGGACATTGCATAACAAGTAGTATGCAACTATAATCCTAGTGAAGAAAGAAATTTATGAGGTGACCCCATGACGGCTCAGCTCTCAGCCAGGGAACAATTTCCTGAGTGCGGCACAGAAAGCTAGCTAGAGTCTGGCAGTTCTGCTCAGCTGTGGAGGCAGAGATCAGGGTTTGGGTCATTGAGGTGGACCAGGATCTCCAGGCCAGGGCACTGGAAAGGAAAGAGCTATGGAGGAGTGAGGGCAAAAAGTATGTACAGGGGCTCCCCTACAAATCTGTGGCTAAGGTAGGCTTCACATGTTCAGGCACAGGCTTTGTAAAGAACAGCCTCTACAAGGCTGAGGAAGCAGCAGAGTCACTAGAGCAGTGGCTCTCAACCTTCCTAATGGAAGGAACCAACCTCTTGTTGTGGTGACCCCCAACCATAAAATCATTTTCATGGCTACTTCAGAACTGTAATTTTAATACTATTATGCATCGTAATGTAAATATCTGATATGCAGGATGTATTTTCATTGCCACAAAGGGGTCGTGACCCACAGGTTGAGAACCGCTGTGAGTAGAGGGTAAACAATGCTGGTGAGCCCTGGAGCTGCAGCCTAGTGAGAGTGAAAGAGACATAGCTAACATTCCAGCCATCCCGCTAAGACATCAGAAATGCTACTACTTAGGAATAAGGACAGAGTCCTACTTCAGCACAGCCCCAAGCCAAAACCTAATGAAGTCCATAGGAGAGGCCAAACTTAGAAGCTGAATTCCACCAAGTTAGAAATACACAGGGCTTCCCACAGATCCACCAGGAAACATGTAAAATCAAACCTACACAAGGATCTGTTGGAGGAAACAGATCTGCCTACTAGAAAAAAAGTTAATACTGTTATTCCCTAGAACTCAGAATTACAGCAACATAGAATCCTTAATGTCCAAGTATAAAATCAAAAAATGTTAGATAAGCAAAAATGAAACAGAAAAATAGAAAAATGAGACTGATGGACAAGGAATAAAAAAGCACTCAAAATAAATGGGCTAAATGGCCAGATGTTGAAATTGGAAGATAGAATACAAAGACTCAAACAAAAATATGATCTGAATGAGTTAAAATGCAGGGAATCTCATAAGAGAAATTAAAATTACATAAATTTTAGAAATTAAAAAATCAAATAATTAAAATTTTAAAATACATTAGGTGAGATTGACAACTGAATGAAAACAAAAAAGGAAACAGTTAGTGAACCTGAATTGAGATCTCTTACCTCCCAACCTTAATCTAAGATATATAAATTATCACCTTTGAATGACAAAGAGAAAATAGATTGAAGGAAAATGAACCAGTGCCTCTGAACCTTGTAGAATAACATGAAATGATCTAGCATATGTATAACTGGAGTTTCAGAAAAAGAAAGAAAAAGTAAAAATAATGAGAAGAATTTTTGAAGACATAATGGCCAAAAATTATCCAAAATTCATCAAAAACATTAATTCATAAGGTTCAAAAAATGGATAAACTGCTAAAAACCAAGATACAGAGAAAATCTTGAAAGCCAAAGGGGGAATAAAAAGACATATTAAAAAAAAAGGGAACAAAGATAACAATGATAATTTCTATGAGAAAGATACAAAAGGTTCTTCTTGAAATAAGAGTGCTAGAGTTAGCATTTTTTCAAAGGTATTTATTTCCTAATTCTCTTACCTACCTATATCCTTAAGTTAATTCCAGACTTAGAAATCTAACCCATCCCTCTTCATCCCAAAGGGAAAACATAAGAACACTAAGATTCTGTGCCTTTGGTCACGTGGAGATAGGATGAATTGTGGTTTGAATGCCTTAAAACACAAGTCCTCAAACTACGGCCCGTGGGCCACCGCAGAGGACATTTATCTGGCCCACCAGGTGTTTTTGCTGCTAAGCCTGTCCTGCTTAGCAGTTAATTCCTCCCAGGTCCGCAGTCCAGCCCTCCAATGGTCTGAGGAACAGTGAAGTGGCCTCCTGTTTAAAAAGTTTGAGGACCCCTGCATTCCTTCAATTAAATTTAGATAGGGAATAAACAAATGGGGTGGGGAAACAGAAAGAAGGTGGGGAAAAAGTATAAAGTAAAGAAAAAAGTAAGAAAAAAAGTATTAAGTAATATGAGTTAATGTCTTAAATTATGCTAGCATCTTACAGACAAAGTTATTCACACATTAAAGGAATTACCTTGAGGGAGAAAGTAAAATAATTCCCTGAAGAAATAACACATAAAGTATTTTAAAAAATACAATCTACCATTTGCAGTCTTATAATGAAGATTTAGATATTAGATTATATATGTAAAATCTAAAATGTGAAAGAGTAAAAACTATTATGAAAAAGTAAACAGAGAATAGTTATACGAAGTCCAAAAGGATGAAATTACATAAAAACTAAAGGGTTCCCTCTAAAGTCCCATCAAAACTGTCAGATTTGTGAACATAATTCAAATAAAATTTTCAAATCATGTATCTTCCTCAGTTTAAAAAAATGCTTACACACACCTGGAGGAAATGCTAACTTATGAAGACTTTTTGTTGCCATAGAGAAAAAAGAGAGATAATAATTTATTATTTTTTTTGCCATTTTAAAAATGATTCATTATCTAGCATGATATATCACTAAGAGGTATATAAGTAAAGACCAATTGTTTTTTTTTTTCTCAACATAAAATTCTCTATCCTGGAGAATAAATTTCATTGGATTTAACATTTTAACAAAATTTCAGGACAGATGTTACTTTGCCTTAAACCAGGGTTTCTCAACAGTAGCACTAACTAACATTTGGGGCCAGATCTTTTGCTGTGGAAGGCTCTCCTGTTATGTTGCAGGCTGTTTGCCAGCACCCCTGGCCTTGCATCCCTCCTTCACCACCAGTCCTGATACCAAAAATGACTCCACACATTACCAAATATCCTCTAGGGGGCAAAAAGGCCTCAGGCTAAGAAGCACTGCCATGTACAGATAGGTCTTTTTTTTTTTCCGCCCCCTAATTTATTCATTTTTTAAAAATGCGTGGCTTACAACTTACATTGAAAGGAACAATGTCTTCCTAGTAAAATATCTGATGTTAAATTCTGAAAGGAATTTCCTTATTCAGTAATGAATTTCTACTACTTTGGGGAATGTTAGATTTCATTATTGGGTTGGATTTATATATGTTTAGTTGGTGGGTTTTGAGTTTTGCTTTCAAATAAAGCAGACCATACTTCCTGAAATGCTTCATCCATTCACTCACCTATGGATAACAGATGTAAATTACCTAGACAGAGCTGAGATTGCTTTCACTAAAACAAATAGCTACTATTTCTAAGTCATTTGTCTGGAGAACATGACATTTTCTTTCCCTAACGGATTGTGGACACACTCATGGAATTTTGAAATAAAAAGATATCTTAGATAGCAAGTTGTTCCTAATGAAATTCAACCTTCAGAAAACACAGAACATTTTTTTCCCTGTCAGTTATCTAAATCTAGATAGACCTTGCATAAGCTTCAAAATGTAAGTAAATGCTAATATTGAAAATGGGACTATTGGCCAAGAGTAATATGAAGTTTTAAAATCAAACCACTATATCTCCTGCAGATTCTGGCATTTCATTAAGTAGAGATGTAACCATGAAATTCACATAAGGAAAGGTATTATTGGATTCTCTTCCTTCTCCAAAAGAAAGAAAATTCACAGAACCTGCTGTGTGTATTTGTGTGTGTGAATTTTTTTCCAGATGAAAACACAGAAGGGTATTATTTCAGAGTAAAGATGTACGTTCCGAGTCATAAGCACGTCCATTTCATTGACTTACCTATATGATAAAGTCCAATCCAGTCACTGGGATCTACCTCTTCTTTAATATCCCAGAAGATAATGAGGTTCTGGGCTTGCCCCAGCGTGTACTCATACATGCTGGCAGTTAAGCTGGAGCGGCTCTCGGAAGTCACGAGGTCCGTGTCACTGTTGGCTCGCTGCAGGGCCATGTTCTCCGGCATGGAGCTCTGGGCGGCCAGGCTCTGGAGGTTCTCCGGGCTCAGTGTGTACCGCATCTGGGGATTTCGACGCCGCACAAAAAGCAGATGCTCCCGGGCTGAGCTAGCCATCCCGTCTGCCTCGCTGAGGTTGGCGTCCTACAAAGCTGCAAGAGACAGACAAGCATAAAACACCAGTGCTACAGCACAAAGAATTAGATTTAAGCTTCCCAGTCATAAATCCTTGAGGAGTGTTATTAAAGCCTGACCATGCAATAATCTTTTGCTATCAAAATAAAAGCTATTATTTACAGTCAACTGATGATATCAGAAATAACCTCTGTAGACTGAGGTCCCGTGACGGCAAAGGCCACCACATAACCTGTGGCTCTTGATTTTCCTTGGCACAGCTGCCTCTTAGCAACCGAGGAAGGGATTTCTCTGTCATCCCTTTTAGGTCTGTCTTTTTCTATCCTTTCCCAAATACCCCATGTTCAGAAATGGCATCCTCTTCTCCTTTCCCATCCCACACTCATATTTATTTCCTGCTACAATTAAATTTTAAAACAGCAAGACAGAAGATTTTGACACATGCTAAATACAGTTGAAATATACCACTGAGTACAAGTTCACTTGCTCAATTTCGTTAGCATAAGAATATAACTCTTTTTTACACAGTCTTTTTCAAGAGCTTGCTCAAATGTCATCTCTTCACTTAAATATAGTGGTCATCAAACTTAAAACCCAGGTATGCCAGCACTCCCCACCCCCCCCTTCTTGCTTTGTTTCTCTCTACAGCGATTTTTATGATCTGATTACCATGTAGTTTACTTATTTATTTGGTTATTGTCTGCTTTGCCCAACAAGAATGTAAGTTTCACAAAGGCAGGATTTTCAGCTGGTTGGTTCCCTACTTTATCCCCAGTGTCTATAACGGTGCCTGCTACCCAGCAGATGTCAATAAGTATTTTTTAACTGAACAGATGAAAGAAGAGTGAGCATCTTTCTCCTACATACTCTTTGGCATAACTAATATCTCTACTCCCTCTTCTGAGCCGGCCCCTTGCTGTCCTGACTTTCTAGCTGGTGCACACTGTATGCACTGTCTGGACCATGATAAATTGTTTCCTTTGGCTCTCACTTGGCCTGCACCTAAAGGAACAAGGCCTCCCCTAATGGCACATGGATACAGCCCCCTGCTGGCTCACTGGGAGAGAGAGACTTTATACATTAACCCAGTACATTTGGGGTTCTATCTGCCAGCACCTTTCCTGTTTGCCTGTGAGTTTACGCTAACCTCGCCCAGATCCCACTGGCTTTACATAGATTAAATCTGATTCTCTAGTACAGTATCCCTTTCAGAACTATCAAATCCACTAATGCACTTATGGATTTAGCATTTATTCTGCACTCTTAGTACATAGCACTGGCATCTTCAATATATTAGGTTTTATTTCAAGGAAAATCCTTTTGGGTCCTGTGAAGTCAGCATAAGCTTCCATTTAAAACGCTAACCAATCCTGGGTGCAATGTGTACATTACAACGAAGAACCTTAGATAGTCGGTCTTAGGGAATGGGAAGGAGAGAGAGGGTTTCCTAACTTCTCTCATTCCCCCATCCAGGTTAACACAGTGGGTGAAGTGGACATGCTTCCAAATAAATAGATATATTAATGTAATTTCTACCATAAAGTTTATGCCATACTTTTAGCTCTAGCTCTTGAATTAAAGTAACTTCGATTGGTAGACAAGGAATCCGATGTGAAAAGGACAGAAATAACACCAAGCAGACAAGTGAATTCACCCAACTCAATGTTACGAAGTTCCAAATCCCTCTTCACGAATTTAGCACTTGTTTTCCTTCCACAGTCCATGATAACTCTGACATAAAAACACTACTGTTAAACAATCTCTAACCCATGAACCTGAAAGTCAGGTTCTAATCGGATGATTTCTGACAATCTCATCTTAGTGCATTTCAATTGGCCTCTATTTCTTTATAAACTCAGTTAGTTAAGAAGTACATCTGTTTCAGCACTATTTATATAAATAATTAACTCATAATATACTGTAGCTGAGTAGAAAACGCAGGCTCTACAGAACTGAAAGAAAGAAACAGCCCAGAACCTTTCTAGTTTAAAACGACAACAGCAAAGCTACCGACAATTATTCTGTTCAAGGAAACAGTGAAAAAACACTTAGGTATAACAAAATAGTTGTTTGTAAATGACCTCTGTTTAAGCAGAGAGATTGGTTAGCATAGTAGATCAGAACATAATAAACTCCAAAACTCAATTTCTGGATTTCAATCATGTCTCTACTATGAACTCACTCTGTGATTTTAGGCGATTTATTTTAACTCTCTGTGCCTCTGTTTTCCTAGCTGTCAAGAAGGAACATAACAACATCTGCCTCATGGAATTTTGGAGATAGCTAAATAAATTAGCATAAATAAAGCATTTAAAACAGTGTGATATCATAAGTGTTCAATCAAGTTTAGCTGTTCATATTACTAGTGACTGCATTCTACTTTAATCAGATCAAGGAGGACTAGTTTTAGCAGTTCCCTGATTCTCACCCTCACCCCAACCTCACTTAAGGGGAGAGTAGCCTGTCAGAATCTTCAGTTAGTCCAAGCACATCCCCCAAACCAGAAACGAAACAGCCACATAGGCTCTAAGAAACTCAGCTATCCTGATGTCTGAACCTCAACCCCATAACCCTGACAAGAAACATCCTCTGGTCCTCCAGCCAGAGGTCAAAGTTGAAACTTGACTCTCTCCCATGGGGGGGCTCATCCATTCAACGACTGGATAGTGAGCACCTCCCATGTGAGGGCAGGAATAGCACAGCAGAGCAGAAGACACAGGCCCCACCCGGCGAAGCCTGCCTTCCAGCAGGCCCTAACTCGGTGATATCATTCTCATGTAATAAAGGCCAACCACTTACTATATAAGGCTGTCCATAAAGTTCATGTGCAGCAATTTTCAATTGCACACAAACTTTATAGACACCCTGCGTTTTTGATGTAAAAATAAAAAGAGCTAAAAATGTGTGAATTTGCTAGTTTCATTGAACCCTGCAAAAATGAAGCATTTACCGCCACGTGTGTAATATAACAAACACTACGGAGTATGCTACACAGGAAATATTAAGGCTTGGGCTTTATTTTTCTAACTCTTTCCTTTCTTTCCCTAGGGAAAGTAGCATGACCTTACCCTCTGGGAATTTGGCCTTTCGTGGGAGAAGACTAAATATTCATAGACAAAAGACTCTGATCTGGTAGCGATGGCACTGCATATTTATGTGCAATCTTTCCTAAAAAACAGTGTCAGGCACACATGAATGTTGTGGGGCATGGGGAAGTGATCATATTTATCAAGTGTTTCACATTCCCAAAGCACTCTCACACTCATCATCTCATGGGAGACTCCAGAAGACTGTGAATGAAGTTTGAGACATGTCATCATTATCTCTGTTTTCAGGTAGGGAAATTCAGGATTTGTGAGGCAAAAGGGTGTCTAAAGAGGACAGAGGACCCTTGGGTGGCAGAAGTTATATTTGAGATGAGCCTTAAAGAATTAGAGGAACAGAAGAAGAGCATAAAAGCATCTAACTGGAGGCACAGATATGGGGGACACCACCAAGGAAACGGGAGGGAAGGAAAAAAACACAGAAGCGCCTCAGAATCCCGTATAGATGAGAGAATCCTGCAAATGAACCAAGAAGAAGACCCTGAAGGGGGTGGGTTGCCCCAGCTCCCACTGACACACGTGAGGCCCAGCGTGACCCCAGAAGACGCTGAGGTCGAGACCACCCAATGCTACTGAGCTGATTAGTCACAAAGGTAAAAATCAAGTTAAAACAGGAGAGAGAGAAACACGTAAGAGAGAGAGGGAGATGGGGGTAGGAGACAGGGAGAGAGAAAGACACAGATAGAACTTGAACATCAAGGAAAAAGAAACTCCATGGAGAGTGTCCCCTGCTGCAGCCAAAAACGAGGAGTCACGGTAACATTTGAGAACAGGAGGCAACCAGTGGCCTCAGGGAACACAATTTGCATGGAGGGGTAAACGGGGTAAAAGCCAGATGGTTGAAGTTTGAAGAGAAGGCTAGAAAGATAAATGGAAGTAAAGAGTTCAGACTCTTCCTCAGAGGGCTGGATGGTAAAGAAGAGGCATGTGGAGAGAGAGGGTGACGGGGATAGAGACAGGGCTGGGCTTGTTTGCTTCTGTGTGTTTCATTTCTTGTTTTTAGGATGAGAGAGATTTTGCATGTGTACAATACTAGCATAGAGACTAAGAACTGAGGAAATATTTGTTGAAAGAATGAAAACTGAGAGATAAGGGCCAGTAAAGAGAAGAGAAAAAAAGATTATAGGAAAGGAAGGAGATGCGTGATGGAGTGAGATGACTAAGGAAGAATGAAGTTGGGATCCACAGGACAGGTGGAGGGTTAGTCTAAACCAACCGTGTCTAGCCAGAATACAATGCAACTCACAGATGGGATTTTCTTGTAACCACCGGAAAAAAAAAAAAAATGAAAAAGGGCGGCGCCTGTGCCTCAAAGGAGTAGGGCACTGGCCCCATATACCAGAGGTGGTGGGTTCAAACCCAGACCCAGCCCAAAACTGCAAAAAAAAAAAAAGAAAAGAAAAGAAAAGAAAGAAAGAAAACAGATGGAAATTTTAATAATATATTTTATTTAACTCATTAGACTCAAAGTGCTATTGCTTTTACATTAATACAAATAATAATGAGGTGTTTTGCTCTTTCTGTTTTTTTTTTTCTTTTTTGGTACTAAGGATTTTAAATCCATTGAGTATTTTACACTTGAAATACATTTCATTGCAAATTAACCACATCTCAAATGCTCAGTAGGAACATGTGGCTGCTGGCTCCTAGACTTTGCTGCATAATCTAAACCACGCAGGCGCCCCGGCTTCCAAATAGCTTCTTCCTTTTCACCTCCATCCAATCAGAAAGGCCCTGAAGGGAGCTAAGGGGAAAACATCACTGAACCAGCTGATAACATGTGTGAAGAACAAAGAATCCCTTAATCCTTCCAAAGGTTCTTTCGTTGAATCTTAGCAGGAAGATGCTTTTTAAGCCAAATCTCTAATAGGAATAATCATATAATCCTGTTATATGAAGACACTGGTCCAGGGTATAGAGTTTTCTGGGGATAGACTTGAGGATGGGGAGACTGACAAGTCCCAGACTTTTAGCCTTTCCTACTTTGAATCTTTAAAGTCTTCAACAGCAGAACAGTGCACCATTGGTGCTTGCAAGTGGGGAAAAGGATGGAGATTATCTGTATATGTCTTTAACTAACACTCACAGAAGGGACTTACTCCTTCTAAGTGATTTACAAATATGTACAGCTTATTCACAAATATGCACTGTATTCATAAACCAATAGCCATATACTCTTAAACTTCACCTTGCCTCAATATCTTATCTACTAAAATGGAGGTAACCTTAAGTACCATGCAACATTGCTGTAAGGATTAGAAACATCGCAGGTGAAAGAGTTCAGTAAAAAGTAGCTATTGTTATTTTAATAGGCAAATAATATAATGACTGAATTAATCAATGTATTATTTAGTTTGGGGTATCTATGCCTGAGAGCCTGGGAGAGAAACACTAGCTTTTGCAGAAGAGTTAACAGAAAACAAATGCAGAAGACTAATTTTACACATTGGAAATCACTAGCAGTTCTGGCTGACCCTGTACTTGGGGAAGGAGGAGAAAACAGTCCATCCTTCCCCTGCCTCCTCCCACACAACATGGCTCCCAGAGTTTCTCCTGATTCAGAAATCAGTTATGTTAGGTTACACCGGCCTCTGAGTTATATAGCTTAAGAACTCAACTACACCTCTCATAGAATTGTTTCTACATTAAAAAAAATTATAATAACTTCCAAACAACCAACTTGAAAAACAACTTGCAGAGCCCGCTACTTGCAAGCCAAGGACTGGGCACTGTGAGACGTGAGATGTGAGAAACCGAAGATGAAATCAAAAGAACCTTGGACCTCAGAACTGGAAGTGACTGAGTCAGAACCTCACTCAAGGAGAGAGTGAGTGAAGAGGCATCCCGGGGTCTTGAGGAGAGACGGGAACTATAAAAGAAAGTTAGGGGAAATGTTATCTGAGAGTTTACGTAGGGCAGATTCTAAAAGGAAGAAAACAGGTGGAAAACCCAGTGAGAGGCTGATTTATCGGGGCCCCCAGTGCTAAGTGCAGAAGAATGGATTTCAGTGACATGAAAAGGAAATGTCGATCAGGACTATTTCTAAGAAAGACCCCAAAAGCTTGGTGACAAATTAAATACAAGGAATAAGAGTGAGGGATAAATCAAGATCAAATTCTGGATTTTAATCTAATTGACAACAGAATCCCAGAAACATTGATAGGGCTGAGAAAATATCATTTGGGGTAAGTTTGAAGTAAATGCAATATATCCAAGGAAATATGTCCCGAAGACACTAGTGAGGGTGCTCCTTACTTGCTTCTTATTAGGAGGCCAGGAATAAAACAAATTTCAAATGAAAGTTTCTGCTTACTAATAGCCATAGTGTTAATTAAATGGACTATGCCAGTGTGTCCCTAACAAACTTAGCTCAGGGTTTAAAAATCTCTTCCAGACGTTTCACTCCATGTGACTTAGGTCAAACTGGAAATGAAATAAAATCAATTAGTGATTTTATTTGTAGTACCATTATGGACTATTTCCAAACCTGCTCTGGAAGCCTTAATTTTTTTCTCTTACAGGAAACATAACACATTTTTTTAGAGTTCATGAAGAAGAACAAACACCATGCAAAAACTGATTTGCAGAGTTGCATAAAAATGAAAAAAATGTCAAAGCACTCTAAATTTTCCCACTAAAATTTTAGTTTATTACTACTTTATTTAATTTAATGTTCTCATGTGGGGAAATTAGTGCTACTCAAGCCACAGGGAATAACTGCTGCACACCTTCTCCTACTGACATCTAACAATTCTTCTGCAATAAAAAAGACAAATTTTCCTTAGAAAAGTATCCATGTTCTTCTATAAAACTTTAGAAAGTAAAGCTGATGATAAGTGAATTGATTACAACCTACTGTATTAAACAGAAAGCTGGTCCTTCAGAGCTGCTTAGATAATCCATCCTTCCCACGCTGAGTTAATGCTGTAGCTATTTGTCCCAATCCCAACAGAAACAATTTAACATAACACAGCACTCCCACCCACCCCCAAAAAACCTTCTTCTAATAATGATTAGGCCTGCACTATGTTGTTTTTTCAGATAACAGACATCTGCTTCAAACAACTGAAAACAAAATCGCTTTTCTTCCAAAGGTCAACAGAAATTTAATTACTAAGCAAATTGCAAAACACCATAGTATACAACTTCATTTACAAAACCAGCAGATTTTGTTCAGCAGATACAGACACTGGCTGCCAGGTTATAAATACACGAAGCAAGTGCTCTTGTTTAAAGCATTTTTGCTAAAGAATCTGCGGGTAGGTGTCAATTTACTAAACCTCACCTGCAGGACAACACCAGAAAAACCTTGTCAGAGGGTTTTTATAAAACAAGGAATGAGGCCCGGATTCTAACTCCTAGACTGGGCATTAATATAGAGACCATTATTAACAATGAACATACTTGTTTAACCCTTCAAATTACCCCCAAATATGCACATACAACTTATGACACACACGCACACCTGTCCTATGTTTTAAACTATGTTTTTACTACATAAATCAGGAAAAGAAAGGGGAGAAGATTAATTTATAGTCAGGAAACACTAAAGAAAAAAAAATGGCCTACAATAAATGTAGAGGTGAGAAATGTAGGAAGAGAAAGTATCTCTAACAAGGGTAGTTAGCATTTGAGATAAACAAAGCCATCACCAAATTCTCTACTGAAGATCCCTCCCTGGTGGATTTGCCCTGTGTCCACCATATAAAAGTAGTACTATTTATAGTGTCACTACTCAATGTTTATCATAGATAATCACAACCCAATGCTTAGCAAGACTGTGCTAGTGAAATGATTGAGAAGACCAGAAAAAGTCCTTGTACACAACCTGCTCAGAAATGAGAATTTGACAGATACTCTAGAGTGGCTGGACCTGTCCCTCACTTCCTCTTCCTAAGTGGAAAGTATCAGAAAATCCATTTTATCGTCCAGGCTGCTGCCCTTTAGGGAAAACCTATTCTCTGTATAGTTTTACTGAATATGTTATGATCCACAACATCAAAATAGCTCGCCTATAAATTTAGAAAAGGGATCTATACAAATAGAAATCGTTTTAAGTTCCAAAACGTGTTAATTTTAAAGACTAAGCTTGACAGTACTTTCAAGATGTTGATTTAACTTTAAATCACTAAATATACAGCTAGATTTTTAAAAATAAGATTTGATTTAACCCTTTTTAGTTCTTTAAACTCAATGAAATTTTTAATCCAACTATTTAAACCTTCTTTGCAGATACGAATAGGTAATTCACAAAAACAAAATTAAATTATCAATTACAGATCAGAAAACAAAACAAAAAAGAGATTTTTTTTAATCAAAATATCAGTAAGTAAAAGTACAATAAGGTAGAAACTCATATAAGGATAAGACAGGTTAGGAAAGGATGTTCTGGAGCCTCACCTATGCTCACAGTCTAACAGGGGTCTGCTTCCAGGGCTCTTGCCTAAGAAAAGAAGCAAATTCTTTGCTGGCAAAGAGTTATGAAAAGACGCTCATCATATTATTATTCAAAATTCAGAACAAGTTGAAAGCAAAAAAAATTTCCAACAATGGAGGAATAGTTACAATTATGGCATATCTGCATAATGGACTATTATGAAGCTGTTAAAAATATTTTTTAACATTTGACAAAGGAACCATGATACAATGTTAAGTATAATTAAACATTGTTGCATATGCAACATAATTAAATAATTTTAACACAAATTAAAAAGAGGATGCTCTTTCAGTAGTAGTGGAATTACAAATAACTGTCTTCTCATGATCTTCTATTTTAAAATTTTCTACAAATAATATAGAAATAATATTTTATATTTTATATATTTTATAATATTTTTCTAATAATAATCAGAAAATGTTATGAGAATACATCTTTGATATGAAAGGATGGTTCTTTCTATATATTGCAATAAACAGTTATCCTTGAGGACTCATTAGTCACAATAAACAGAAAGGTAATTTACTGATAAACTAAAACAGAAAGGAAATTTACTAGAATCAAATGACAGGAAAAAGAACGAGCCAAAGATGCTCTTGGGTAACAGGAGCTACCAGTACCAGTCCACCTCGACATCTGTCCTTTCTTCACGATGTTGCTCAGGGATGACCCACGGGAGAGACAACCAGCCTACAGAGAAGAGGGAAAGGATCTAGCTACCAAAACTAAAGGCAGCTGAGGGGAAACAATTCCGTAAAATGAATTAAATTAGCATAATAAAAAGGAAGGAAGTTACTAGATGAATAGTAAATTAATACTGGACAAAAATAAAGGAAAAGATGAAAAAAACTAACAATACCAATGCAAAAATTACAGACCCTGAAATATGAAATGAGGGAAGAATAAAGGACAGGGAGCCTGGGAAGAACGAAGGCAAGATTTGTTACTCACCTATCTTAGTGAAGGATAGATTGTGATGAGTCTTTACTGGAATAATATTCATTATCATAGGTACTAATTTTTTGAAACATTCATCTATACTTCAAAATACTATTAAATTAAGAAGAGCAATATTTCATTTCAAGAATTATTTTTGAATGTCAGGCCAAGTTAGAAAAATGGAAACCAAAACTTCATATATTTTCATTACCTTTTTGAAAATCCAACTTACTTTTTAAACACTTAAATGGGGTTGCATGGTATATCCAGGTACCAAAAAGAAAAAAGGAAAGCTCTTTGCTTTTATATCAGCCACTTTTGGTGATTCGCTTGGCTATTAAATACTGATGATTTGTGTGGGAGGAATAGCATCAGTTCATCTTAGATTCACACCTTTTAAAAGATATTAACCTTTTACTCCTGATACATCCTTAGGGATGGGAGGTAGGGATGTCTGTTTGTCTTTTGCATAGACTACATCCCAAAACTTGATCTGCAGCTAAAGTTTCAAATAATTACCAACTCTTGGTAAATAAAATTCAAGTATTTGAGAATTCTGCATTACTTTGTGATAGCTGGAGTGCATTATGTGGGAAATTCTTCCCTGAAAAGCAAACCACAATGTAAGCTCCTAGTCACTGATTGTCAAAAGCTGCCAGAAATGAAGACAAGCTCTATTTAAATACAATTGTTTATTCCATAAAGCACCAGAGGTCATAACTATAAACACTAGGAATTCTAGCATGCACTCTTTACCCCACATAACACATTTTTAAGACCCCAATTAATGCTTCTCTCTTTCCGTTCCCACTGCTTCAACACTAACAGCACTAAGTCAAGGTCACGTCATTTCACACCCAGACCATCACTTCTTAACAGGCCTCTCTGGTCCTTCCATTTCCCACAGCCAATCCACCTACTCTGTACTAGCACCTTCTTGGTGACAACCCTTCCAAGCAAACATATAACATAACTGAAGGGCTCTGATGGAAGTGAACAAAGGAGCAGGGGTGGTACCAAGTTGGGGAGTGTGAGCAGAGCAGGCTTCCAGCAGGTAGGGACATACTCATTATGCTGAGATCTGAATTGCTGCAAAATCCAGGAGACAGGAAAGGATGGCACAGATGTAACAGTGGCTCTGGGGACCAGGGTGGAGAGCAGAGGTGGATTTTTGAGTATATTTCTTTATAGTTCTTGGAATAAACCCAAAGTCCCATGCAAGCTTATCTGTTACCCTTGAAAATGTGTAGCCTGTCCAGTATTACCCACACCACTCTCTGCACCTACTCCACCTTCAAGACCTAAAGTCCACTCTCTTCTTGAAGAACACCCACCCAACCAGAAGCCAACATTCCCACAACTGAATTCCAGTGGCCTTTTCTATATCATTCATATCACCTGGACTTCATAAGTCTTCAAATTCTAATTATGAAGATTCATTGTTTACATGGATGGAACTGGAAAATGTGCTTCTTAGCAAAGTATCTCAGGAATGGAAGAAAAAGTATCCAATGTACACAGCCCTTTTATGAAACTAATCTATAGCTCTCAAACAAAAGATACAACTTAATTCTAGCCCAAGCATATGGGGAGGGGGTGAGGAAGGGGAGGGGAGAAGGGCGGATGGGTGGTGGGAGGGTGACCGGAAAGATCACCTATATATCTGTCTAACAAGGGTAAAAGTGAACTTTTCTAGAACTAGAATATAAATGTTTTGATACAATGACTAAGCAAATGACATGAAATTTATGTTAACCAGCTTGATGAAAGTATTTCAAATTGTATATGAAAACTGTACAATGTATCCCATGTTTGCATTAATGTAAACAGCTATCAATTAATTAAAAAAAATATTAAAAATAAATAAATAAATTTCAGCCTTGCAGAACCTACCCTTTCAAATCCATGTCAATCACAAAAGACCAAGTCAATGTAATTTTCCATTTTTCCCCTACTTTTCATTTCATTAACTAATAAGAGGTTGGACAATTACATTTGCAGACTCAGCCTAGAAAAAAGTACTACATACCTCATTATGGAATATCCCTATAGTCACCTTCAGAGTATTCCCCGTGGGAAGCTACGTATGGATGTCAGCACCTACTCCACACTTCAAAGCAATCTAGGGACTCTTTTCCTAAAATTGCCATCAAAGCTAGGGTCCTAGGAGGTATGACAATAAATCTGTGAAGTCATCCTAGAAAAAGTGCTATAAAACTCATTGCTGAATATCACTGTGGTCACCCTTGAAGTACACCCCTTGTCTATCTGGTGGCCATAGTGATATTCAGCAATGAGGGATGGAGCCCTTTCTCTAAAGTGAGTGCTTGAGCTTAATTATCAGACCTGGAGTAAGGCATGGATGATGATAATTGAGATACTTGGCAGGCTCATCCTTTTGATCCGGATGGTCTCTCGATCGACAACATATACTCTTACTAACTGTGAGTAGTTTAAGTTCCATCCTTTCTCGCATCTACAATCCCATCACTGACTAATCAACTTCTTTTCAGCATGTAGCTATTTTCTCCCATAAAATGATTCATTTGAGATTCCCGCCTTTCCAATCTGCCCCACCCTACTCTACTGCTTGAAAATACTGCTACTGCTGCCATGAAAATAGGGACCAACAAACACTCTTGGCCAAAATAGTTGAGTCAGTTGTTCCATGCAGACAGCTCTTGAAGGTGACTTTTATTTTCACTTTGATTTTTTCCAAAGCCTTAAGTAAATGCAAATGTTACCATTGTTATTTCTCTTTAGGCTAGGAGGTCTGGAAAATAGAGAGGAGGCTTCAGAACACAGGGCTGCCTGGGGCTGAGAGAAATTAGGGTAAAATATCTGAGTCATGCGCTGTTGTGTCAATTCTCAAATCCCAAGGTTCCCCATCTTTATAGGCTAACTATTTACGAGACTGCTTTATATCTTTCACCTTTCCCCAGTCCCATTATTTGCCCCCCTTTCTTGAAACATGTTCTCTGTCTCTTTATGAAACACATTCTCCCGTTTTGTTTATTATCAGTACTAAGGCTGCCTGCTTCTTGATCTAATCAAATTCACATTGTTAGGGCACATTACAGAAGACCAGTCAGCCGTGCCTCTTTGAAAAAAACAAAGGGTACAACCAGTAGGTAGAAAAATAAGTGTTTCCATACAGTATTATTTTACCATCCCATAATAATGGCCAAAATAAACTAAAAACAAAACACTAGATGGAATTATTAGTGGGAAAATAAAAACAAAGCCCTCCTTAGTTGCCCTGTGTCTCTCTACTCTTTTCATAAAAGCATGGGGTCTCTCATTCCTTTGGCATCACCATCTATTGAGTTGAGTTGTGTCCCTTCCAAAACATTTTTGATATCTGAATTTGTAGTACCTCTGAATGTGACCTTATGTGGTAAAACGATCTTTGCAGATGTAATATAGTTAAGATGACGTCATGAAGAGTGGGTCCCAATTCAACATGACTGGTGTCCCTACAGGAAAAGGGAAATGTAGAAAGATACAGAGAGAAGTCCACATGAAGAAGGACTTCTTCCACGTGTAACAGGGATGGGAGTTACACGGCCATGAGCCAGTGAATGCCTGTGGCTCACAGAATATAAAAGTGGCAATAATCTCCCCCAGAGGCCTAGAAGAGAATATGTTTCTTTTGTTCCAAACCACGCAGTGTGTGGTTCCCTGTTCCAGCAGCTGTAGGCACCTTACATGGCATAGCATCCATACTTACATTTAAGCGTTACTTTACAACTTTTAGAATTTCTTCTATCTGTTCCTTCCTCTTGAAAGAAACTTTCACTACGTTTAAATATTTGAAAATTGATAAATGTAATGGTTAATTTTGTGGGTCAGGTTGACTGGGCTAAGGGTTGCCCAGATAACAAGTGAAACATTACGTCTGGGTGCCTCTGTGAGGGTATTTCTGAGAAAAAAAAAATGCATTTAAATTAATAGACTGAGCAAAAGAGATTGTGCTCACCAGTGTTAGGGCATCATTTAATGCACTGAGGGAAAGGGGGAGAAAGAGCAAACTCGTTTTTCCCCCCACAGATGGGACATCCATCTTCTCTTGCCCCCAGACACTGGAGGCCCACGTTTTAGGGCCTAGAAGTTATACCATTGGATTTCCTGATTCTTGGGTCTTCAGAATTAGACTGAATTATACCTCTAACTTCCTTGATTCTCCAGCTGCAGGTAGTGAACTGTGGGACTTCTCAGCCTCCATAAATGCATGAGCCAATTTAAAATAAATCTCTTTTTGTTTTATATAATTATCTATCTCTTTCTCTCCGTTTCTCTAGAGAATCTTGACTAATACAATGGTCTTGTAAATATTTCTGTTATTTCCAGTAGTAAAACCAGCTGCCTGATTATATACAGGCCTTGAGTTTGTTTTTCAGAGATGCCATTCTGGATATCATGCTTGCTGTTAGGTTGCAACATATCCCATTATCATGAGATGGTATGATAATGAGATATTATTACATCAAAAATGCTGTTCATTAACTTACATGATATCAACAGATCACTGGATGTATATTTTCTTGAAGGAGTGGTTTTCTCCATAAGTCTAAATATACAGGTTAAAAGTGACAAGCAAGCATTTGAAAGATGTTATTCCAGTTATTTCAATTCTTTATAGAAACTAAGACTCATAAAACAAGAGAGAGGAAAGAGAGAGATTGCTATGTGTTTTTAGATAGATATTTTAGGAAGCTGTTATTTATAATGCAAAACAACTTTTAGACTTTTGGGTATTGTAGAACACTTGTTTTTCTGGCCTTTGAATGAAGCTCAGCTTAAACGATGCAAGTATAACCACTCATCCCATCTATCCTGAATTATAACTCTCACCCAGCCTGTCATAGTCCTTGATATGTTAACATTTGCTTCTATAGACTGATGTACCCTAAATTCTCAACTGAAATGTAAATATTACACAGGAGGGAAAGTGAGCAAGGAGTGACTCTTGGTGGAGGATATCAAGAGGATTGGAGGGCATGGGCTCAAATCAAGAAAAGCATCCCTTCAAAGTCTAACAAAGCCTTATCTGAGTAACAGCAGGAAACTGAAGGTCTCTCTGGGGCAAAAGCGGGGAACCACATCTTGCAACCAGTAAAATAGATGAAATAGATGCATTAGCAGGAGGGGTGTGTGTGTGAGAGAGAGAGAGAGCTTATTGGTGGCAAAAATGCAGGGTGTTTAGAAGGAGCATTCCAAATCAACGTGACATATTTTCAATTCGTTTACAGAAAAAATCTACCAAGAAAACCTTCTTGTATATCATTCCCAATTTTTTATTCTTCACCACCCCCTCCAAAAAAAAATGCTATTTAACAGGCCTCCCCTTGACTATTCCATTCAAGGAGGGTAATAAGTTGTTAGCAAATTTATGATTTAGACACGAGCCTAGTCCACTGGAAGTTTGTGAGCTGCTTAGAGGACAAGACAGAACAAAGAGGAAATTATCACTTAAATTGCATTTTTACTTCCATTCCCCCCCACCCCCCATTTAACAGTAAAAAGGGTGGGAAATGGCAATGGATGATGCTCACACAAGCGGGAGAGGAAGTAGGAAGATGACTGAGCTCTGAGCAGGATGTACTTGCACTGGGTTAGTTCCTCTGGAAGGGTGTCCTGGGGAAGGTGAATGCGACGGCCACTTTGAAAGACATGCTTAGATGGTCAGAGTCAAGTGGAAAAACAAAAAGTCTTATATTCTCCAGAAGGGATGAGAAAAACCAAAGTATTTTTATAAGGTAGGAAAGCCAAAGTCCTGTAAGGAAAGGAGGCGAGAAAGTCAAAATATTACGTTGAGCCCAAATGGGCAAAGCTTCCAGACTAAGGGTGTTTAATTTTATGAGCACACATTTCTTAAGGAAGATTTCTGAGCAATGATTTGGTTACATTTCTGGCAATTGAGCTAAAAAAAAAAAAATGGATGACACTTTCTCCTTTCAGGTGATCTGTCTGACAGGTTCAGCAAAGTTAGGCAGTAGTTGATACATCACAGTCACCCAGGTAGCTATATCATAAGAGAATAATAGAGATGAATAACTCAGAATGGTAGCTGAACACACGACGTGCACCCGTGAATCCACATTGCCGCCTAAGTAGGTGCATGGGTCTCACCGGAGTTTATAATTTAAGCTAGGAAAGAAAAGTACCGGGGAAAATCAAGTTGACCTTGATTACCCAAATAATGTGTGCAATGTTATCCAGCCAAAGTGTAACAAAGATGACCTGTTTCCTACTAGCTAAAGATTTAAGAGATGGCAGTGTTTTTAGGTCACTTTTCCTCCTTATCTTAGAGTTTTCAAGCCCATGGAAACTTTTTTAAAGGTAAAAACTAAACAGCGCACACACACACACACACACAAAAACAGAACAATTAATCCCATTCAATTATAAAATCACTGCCATCAGCCTTTTTCGATCATTGACCCTTCAGAAGCAAGAAACAGCAGGTTCTGCCCAGATCCAAGTTGCCCTATTTGAGCAGCACAAATACTTTGGCAGGAAGGTAAGTAAGTGATTAAATCTGAGGTGGAGCCTAACAAAATAAAGGCTTGGGCAAATGATTTAACAGTGTTCTTGAGTGGCCGCGAGGCAGCCGAGGCTGCGCAGAAGTGGACACCTCAGTTCCCCTGTCAAATTCTACTTGTTTAAAGCTCCAGTGTATGATTTAGGGCTAGACCCAGGTTGCTGGCAGCAGTTGTGGGCAGAGTTATAAAGTGTTAGCGGAGTCATATTCTGTCTTTATCTCGAGTGTGGTGTAACTAGAGAAAATAAACAGAGTTAGTCAGAGCTCTGTGTTCTCTGTAAATACTGCAATAACCAGCTTTGAATCTTTTTATCCACATATAGATGGGTAAACAGAGATGTGGCAACGTTTGGAAAAAAAAGTTACACTTGGTTGTAAGTCTAGTTTATAGCGAAACATTTTCCATCCTTCTTAGTCAATTAACCTTATTTAATAGTGTGCCCGTGGGTTGCAGACTGCCTGCAGCTACCACAACTATGGAGTTTTACACTTCAGTAACTTAGAAATTAGTAATTATGTCCTTTCTCTCTACCTTGTCCCAGTCAGAAATCACCCACTTTTAGAAACTATGGACACTAAAATATAAACAAACAACAAAAAAAGGCTTTGGTGACATTTGTTTTTCAACTTTAAGAATCTAGGCATGCTGAGAGTTGACTAAAAACAGATACAATGCTTCTCTCTTTCCTGATGATTAAAACTCATGAGCAAATTGTACAATACTCTTCATTCAGACTAAGACCCAAAATGTAGGTGGCCAATTGTTGTGGCTGAGATCCTCCTTACAGCCCTCTCCCTCTCCCCGTGAAGGAGTCATGTGAATAGGGACATAATGGCCCTCAGCAAACCACAGAGCATCTGGCCCACAGCAGGTACCTAACAACTATTTTCTGAACCAAAACTTTCTGTAGGTCCAGGAAGAGGACAGGAGAGGGGATTGGAGACAGAAATTGGCTTGCATTTCTTTTTGATACCTCTTTATTCCACAGAGCAGTATAAAGCAGCTGGTTACAAAATGAAACAAGGAAAGAAAAAGAGAAAGAGAGAGAATTTTTGTATGTTTTAGTGGAAACAAAACTGAAAAAATTTTTCACTGAATTTTTAGTATGAATGTACAGACTTTTTAAAACAGGACTTTTAAAATTATGGAGCCATATTGGAAATAAAAATTTAAGTGATTCAAGCTATGGGACTTGGCTTGGTCATTGGGCAAAGGCATTGTGATTCAACAAACAGAATTACGTATATAAACATCACATAAAATAAATGATAGAGGCAAAGAATTAAGTCATGTCCCTTCCTTGATTTTTTTTTTCAAATTCCTAAATAGAAAAAAATTCACTTGGCTTAATTTGAATTATTTTCAATAGCAGCCAGTAACCATTTTGAATCTAGCCAAAGCAAACCTGTAAATTATCCCTAGGTTAGAATTAGATGTCTCTTTCAGGCTTAGAACAGTGCTGTTATCTGAGAAAGGTGATCACTCCTCTTCCACAGAGGACAAAATTTAATGAATGATTTGGAATTAACCTTTGCACTAACCTCTAATCCCCTGGGAATGCTGCCATGTTTAAAGTGCCAGCTGAGCGTTAGAAGCTGCACATTCATGTCCCAGCCCCTCTAAGGGCTCTGTATCATGTTTCCCTAAAAACAAGACACTGTGTTATATTTTATTTTTCTCAAGAAGACACACTAGGGCTTATTTTCAGGGGCTGCCTTCCTCTCCAAGCCAAAATGCATGGCATGGTTATACAGATATGCTGCATAGCCACGCCCATCAGGGCTAGGGCTTATATGTAACAAATGCATAGAAATCCTGCTAGGGCTTATTTTTGGGGGTAGGTCTTATTTTCAAGGAAACACAGCATATAGCTATCATCAACCACTTTAAAGAGAGAACCTAAGTTCTGTAGAGGCAAAATGCCTTGTCCTAGACCACTGGCTTTCCAAACTTTCAAGGGTATCCTAATCGCTTGGAGGGTTTGTGAGAAACAGATGGCCAATTCACTGGGTCAAAGGGGGAGCCTGAGAATTTGCATTTCTTACAAGTTCCCGGGTGGCGCTGACACTGCTAATCCAGGACCCCTTTGAGAACCACCAGCTTAAACCGCATAGCTGAAACTGGCAGAGGTGAGAGTCATCCCAAGGCCTATCTGAATCTAAAATGCACCCTTTTGTCACACTTGACTTGAAGACTGCTCTACTGCAGGAGGAAAAAAGATCACTGCAGTAGCCGAATGCGGAATGAAGAGGCACAGATGCCGGAGTTGACACCGTGGAGTGTGAATCTCCCTGTGTGTCAAACACCAGCTTATCTGCTCCATTGACCTGACCCTTGTTATTTCTATCACTGGAATAAGAACTCTCCTTCTACTTCCTCACATTATTCTCACAGAGTTGTTTTGAAGATAAAACGTGACAATCGATTTAAAAGAATCGTCCAAGCAGTGTTACCACGAGTGGTATGTGTTATTGTCATTAGGAATACAATCAGAAGAGGGGTCAAGGTGGACAAACACGCTGGAGGATGATCTGATCTTGAGCGGAGACTGCGTAAAAGGAAATGCCAAGCACAGCAAAGAAGTTTATGAGGCTCTTCAGAAGGTTAGTCATCTTCAAGATGAATAGTGTTTCGGGTAGGAAAACTGCCGATTTTTCCCCCAGTGGCATTTTTTTTCAACTTAAAAAGTAAACATTCTATTTCTTTCTTCGAGAGACATCTTTTGGTAAACGATTAATAAACCATCATTTTCATGTAATTATTTCTTGAACAGTAAAAAATTACCGTTAATAACTTTCTTTCTTAGGGAATGTTCTTTTATTCACAGAACTCTGAAAATATTTTACTTATAAAAATACAATCTTCCTATGCTAATTGCTGGATTTTGTCTGATGCTGCCTCTGAAAATATAAATAGGAATTCATTAGTAATGTACTTTCTGAACCAACTAAATACAGAATTTGCTATGCAAGAAATGGAAAAAAATATTTTAGCAGGTGCGACCTTTGGAACATCACATGACCCTCTGGGCCTGTATCCCTGATCTGTAAAAATAAAGTTTGTCATGAGGACTGAATGATTTATATTTTTAAATCATGTAGAATGTTACACAGCCCTGTACTTGTTAAATTAAAATAAAAATATCACCTGACAATATAATTCCTTCTGTAAAATGACACACCATCCTTTGGGATTCAAATGTTTGATAAGTTTCGTGATGTAGTCACATTTCATTCACGAATGATCCAGCTATATCTTCATTTTGTGACTTTGGTGACAGAGCATGTAAGATGTGGAAATGAACCCTTCAACTGGAATGATGAAGTCACTTATCCAATTATCTTCATGAGACTGAGAAAATAAGCAGCCTTTGAAATACACAAAATCTGCCCGACTGAGAAAATAAGCGGCCTTTGAAATACACAAAATCTGCCCAACTCCATAGTGCTGTGGGAGGAGACCCTGAGGCAGAGATCAGGTAAAAAAAAGTTGATCAAATATAATCTAATAAAGAAATAGAAGAAAAAATACCTATCAATGGTGCTGATAGGCAAACAGTTTTCACAGGGTAGGTTTTGGCATCCCCAGTGTAACATTTTAAGGGTTGGTTTCCTGTCTTCCAGTTAATAGTAATATTACTATTAATGGTAAAGAAATTTTGCTGCTATTTCTTAATGTATATCTGTTATTTTCCTTGGCTTAAAAGAGGAATAAACTATAGGAAATCAGGACAAACAGAGTGTATGGAAAAGTAGTTGGTGGATTAGAAAAATCTGGTTGCTATCCGTTCAGCACCACCACTATACGGAATGAATGAGACAAAGGCCGAGGAATCTTACAGAACCCAAGCTCATCAAAATATCAAGAACGAACTGATTTCCCAGTGTTTTGCTTTTTTTTCTTTTTATTTTTTGAGACAGAGCCTCAAGCTGTCCCCCTGGGTAGAGTGCCATGGCATCACAGCTCATAGCAACCTCCAACTCCTGGGCTCAAGCGAGTCTCCTGCCTCCGCCTCCCAAGTAGCTGGGACTACAGGTGCCCGCCACAACACCTGGCTATGGGCACCTTTTGAGTGTGTGTGTGTATATACAGCTAAAAATGTCAGTGGTCAGCAAAATTGGATCCGATTCCCCCCCAACAATTCATGAGAAGTTGTGTTGGTCAATTACTGGTTTGTTTTCAGATTTTCATAACCCCTGGCTTGCTGTGGGAAAATTATGTTAGTATTAAATTATTTCTAGATACGTGATAGTTTATGCTTTTCTGGCTAAACCTTCTTTAATGTAATCACATAATCTCCTGTTAAAGAATTATTAGCATAAACTTTTATTTTAATTTATTTCTCACTGCGAGTTATTCCCAGTAGCTCTCATTCTGGTTAGCGTAGGTTTATCAGAACTGTAATGAAATAAGTGACCGGGCACTTTTGCTTTTTTGTTTGCACATTAGGAAATGCTTCATAAATCTCTGATTTTGCTGTACTTTAGCTCTGCCACATCTCTCTCCAATTTGTATTTACAAGTAATTTCATGTGGTGAGTAAATACTTAGGCTACTTTGAATTATTCCTGTGAAATTACATTCTCATTTTTTAGAATTATATTTTAATAGCTTCAGGGCATTCAGATGCCATAATAATTTAGTTCTTTTTTATATACTGCATTTTGTATCTATTTACTATTCATGACCCATCTGTGTTGTTAAAAGAAAACCTTAAAAATAATCCTTAGAAGTTAATGAATTACTGGTTGGAAAAATCCTCTGATCTCGGCTACTGAAGGACTGAATTATTTTCTACCTGTGACAAGTTAGAATACAGGTGTTTACAGGGTGCCCCGGTAGCTGCATCTTACCCTGTGGTTTTCTGGCTGGGTTGTAGTGACGTTTAAATTGAAGATAGTTTTGCTTAACCTTTTGCAGCTGTTTGAAGGGAAAGTTGTATGTTGAGTATTAAGGGTGCAGAGGAGTTATTATAAACAGCCCACCTTTATTGTCGAGATGGTTAATGTTAGCTGCCGCAATGCATCCCGTGATCTGAGTGGTTTACGCACATGTACACACACACACAACTATAGTTCATCTAGGGCCTAATGTACATCAGCAAAGGTTCTACTCCAGTTTGAGATAAAAGGACACAGCTTTCCTCCAATTTGGGCTTCTATCTAAGCATGCAGACTCCTACATCAACCCGACAAGAGAACAGCAAAATGGTGTTTCATACCAGACATTTCCAATGGGCAGGACTTGGGGTAGCTTCTGTCACCTCTGACTGATTTATCAGCACCCCATATAATTTACCTAACTTAACTGCAAGGCAAGCTGGAAGAGCATTTGCAGTTTTAGGCAAATGCTTACTATTCCTCCACGTCTACCAAACAGGTAGAAATGTCTCCATCTGTTTGTACATCAAGTTTCTTCTGCCTGGAATATCTAGGCTTCTTGCTTTTCTAGGGAGTTCTTAATTAGCTCTTTTGCTGAGATGTGAAATCTACTTTCTCCCTGAAGACTTGACAGATTACTCCAAAGAGTTGTAATTGTTTTCACCCACATCTTTCTATTTTATTTTACATTATGACTATCAGTAATGAAATCTTCTATTTATTGAACATAGAGTATATAGCAGTTTGTGTCATTTAATTGTATCAAAAATTTTATAAATTATATATTATTATCATTCTCTTATAAGTTAAGGCAGTGAGAACCTTTTTTAAATTAAATATTCATGCTATAATATAGGACTAGTGATTCAAAAAGAGCAGGGATTAGAGCCAAGGTCTGTGCAATTTTGAGGCAACCCTACTGTGTCTCTGCCTTAATCATTTATCTTGAATGTGCTTTTTTCATGTACCAATTAATAAAATTCATCATGATCATTTCATGCTCTCTCCTGAGAGAGTGCAGAGGTTAATCTTTAAAACTACAGAACCCGTGATATTTACAGGCTTTCAAAAGCATATGTTGGCTCGGCGCCTGTGGCTCAAATGGCTAAGGCGCCGGCCACATACACCTAAGGTGGTGGGTTCAAATCCAGTTCAGGCCCGCCAAACAGTGACAGCTGCAACCAAAAAATAGCCGGGCGCCTGTGGTTCCAGCTACTTGGGAGGCTGAGGCAGGAGACTCGCTTGAGCCCCGGAGTTGGAGGTTGTTGTGAGCTGTGATGCCACAGCACTCTCTACCCAGGGGGACAGCTTGAGGCTCTATCTTGAAAACAAACAAAAAAAAAGCGTATGTTAATAAATGGAGGAACACAATTCAGTGAACATAAGAATGTACCATGGGGCAGCGCCTGTGCCTCAAAGGAGTAGGGCGCCAGCCCCATATGCTGGAGGTGGCGGGTTCAAACCCAGCCCTGGCCAAAAATTGCAAAAAAATAAAAAATAAATAAATAAATAAAAAATAGAGACTCTTTGTGAGGAACTTTCACCAAAAATAAATAAATAAATAAAGAGTGTACCACCTCTATGCTTGCTGTGCAGACTGGGACAGACAGAAAGTACAAGTAACCATTTCATTTAGAGCCCAATGACATCATTCTGACAAGATCTCAGGGTAGCTGAAAACCGTGACTTCGTTCCCATAGGTAGTCTAAGAAATGCCGTTATTTCTTCTTGTGTTTGCTACTTGCATTAGTTGCTTAGGGCTATTCTACAAAGTACCACAAACTCTGTGACTTAGAACAATGGCCATTTATTGTATTAAGGTTCTGAGGCTAGAAATCCAAACTTAGCAGTAGGGTCATGCTTCCTCTGAAGCCTGGAGGAGGGAATCCGCCCTTGCCTCTTCCCAGCTTAGGGGAGTGGTTTCCATCCTTGGTGTTTCTTGACTTTCAGCTGCATCCGTCTGGTCTTTGCCTCTCTCAGCACAGGGCATCTCCGTATGAGTCTCTGTCTTCTCAGGGTGCTTTCCTTCTCTTCTGTGGACACCAGTCTTAATGGATTAGGACACCTGCATCTCAATGACCTCGCCTTGATTACATCTGCAAAGGTCCTATTCCAAACAAGGCCCTATTCACATATATAGGAGATTGGGATGTCAACATATCTTTCTGAGTTATACGAGTTAAACTGTCACACTAGGCTAATTTCCCTACTGAAACCCCGTTTCCTGTCACTAAATGTGTTCATTTACATTCAGCCTGTTCGCTCTTCCTTTCTGGGGCTTTTATAAATTCCAACAGTCTGTTGTCTCTCAGGGCTCTGATTTCCTCTCCTCCATTCTGCTACATGCTATACAACTCAAGCCCTGCTAGACCCGGAAGCCAGGATTCCTGTCTGTTTGTGGAACCCGGAGATGTTGTCCAAAGACATCCCAATCTCCTTTCATCTTCTGGGTCTGTGACCTGAGCATGAGATTTCCTGGAACTACCAAGCCAAGAACACACCCTTCCTCACCCCTGCAACGTAGAGCTCCTTTTCAGCCACAGGCCGCAGAATACATACACCAATGGCTGCTGCAGTAAACAGTGCTGTCTGTTAGATATTCAGTGATATCCTGGTCCAACTTCTGATTTCTATGGCTTTGTTTCCACATAGAGACTTTATCAGATAGCACTGTAAGGTCACAGGAGGCAACAGCTGCCTACCCTTGACATACAACCTTACCGATATCCCCCACTGCAATATGTAAGAGGGTAGGTAGTACTATCTCTTTTCTAATAAATAAACAAAAAATCAGATGTTACAAATTCATATGTATAAAAAGAGGTTCACTTTTAAATTAGTAAAAGCAAAGGTGTATCAGGAGCAAAAGCTGAGGATTCAAGAGTCACCGTTCTTAAACTCTCATTTGTAGCTAGTGAATTGCACACATGTCACCCAGTCCCCTTTGTAAGGTCTTTGGTTCTGCTGCCCCTCTGGATTCTTTGGTGTGAAGAATTACTTGTACCAGCTACAAGGGATGAATTCTGAAAAACAAATAGAAGGATTCACTGAGCATAATCTTAGATTTTTTTGTTAAGGTTTGATTTTGGTGTGTTTAAAGACTAAAGGAAATAAAAATTAGGATGTTTTAGAGATGCCCATGTATAAGAATCAGGATTACCAAAGTTCACTGGCTTTTCAAAATCTTACTTTACCTGATTTTCCTGATGCCACATGGGAAAAGGTATTAGGCAACAAAGGAAACTACTTCAGTAGTTAATTAAGGGCATGATTTGAAAATTCATTATTGCAAGTATGTTCGTTAACACGTAAAAAAATGTGACACAAATGTTAACTGTGAAATTCTTGATTTTCCTAGCTAAAAGAAATTATAATTTCAGAGAAATGGTAGAGTTTAATATCTGTCTTTACGAAACTAGTCATCAGAAAAGAATAAAAAGTTTTAACTTGGATGTATGTACATTTTTCATGTACGTCAGAACACTAACCAGAATTTTAATAAAGCATTTTTTAAAAATTGTCACATATTGTGACTTTTGTTCCTATGGTTAGGTGAACCCACAGGCTCTGCTCCTGATAAAATAGAGGTTTAAAAAATTCAGATTAATATGAGGGTGCTTATGATTAGGTTATATTGTTCTCATTTGTAAGGTTCAAGTCTAAGTTGTAGTTGTGACCTTCACCTGAAATAAATTAGGGGACCTGGAAAAATAAAGTCGGACCCCCACTTAGGTTAGTTAATTGGTAATTTATTTTACCTGCTGCAGCCCCGGTGTGAGGGTGAGTTACCTTTTATAGGCTTTGAGTAAGCATATTACAGAAGCAAAACGTGGCTGGTTAAGGGGGGTTACAACTCAGGTAGTCATAGATACAGCAATGGAACGATAATTAATACAGTTTCAGTTGACAATGGATACATTTTATATCACAATGGTTATGGTTATATAACAGCAATTAATCAAGTCTCAGTGAGTTTTCCACCATTGTTCATCTACTGAGAACTTGGGGGTTTTGTGAAACTTGGGACTT
>CAUYQV010016058.1:0-20429 GCA_963574575.1 Galagoides demidoff | reverse complement strand
CCTAAGGTGGCAGGTTCGAATCCAGCCCGGGCCCACCAAACGACAATGACAACAGCAACCAAAAAATAGCCGGGCGTTATGGTGGGCACCTGTGGTCCCAGCTACTTGGGAGGTGGAGGCAGGAGACTCGCTTGAGCCCAGGAGTTGGAGGTTGCTGTGAGCTATGATGCCACAGCACTCTACCCAGGGGGACAGCTTGAGGTTCTGTCTCAAAAAAAAGAAGAAAGAAAGAAAAGAAAGAAATTAGAAAGTATATATGGGGGTTAAGGAATTGAAGGAGTCATTCAGGGAACTTAAAGATGCTGTAGAAAGTATTAATAACATTAAACCATGGAGAAGAAAGAATCTCACAGCTAAAAGATAAGACACTTGAACTAACTCAGGCATTTAAAGAGGCAAAAGGTCCAGCACAGTAGCTCATGCTTGTAATCCTAGCACTTCGGAGGCCAAGAGGAGTGGATTGCCTGAGCTCCCAAGTTCAAGACCAGACTGAACCAGAGTGAGACCCCATCTCTAAAAATAGTCGGGTGTTGTGGCAGGCACCTGTAGTCCCAGATACTTGGGAGGCAAAAGCAAGAGGATTGCTTGATCCCAAGAGTCTGAGGTTCCTGTGAGCTAAAGGGCCATGGCACTCTACCAAGTGTGACCAAGGGAGACTCTGTCAAAAAAAAAAAAACAAAAAAAACAAAAAAACAAGCAGAAAATAAGAAAGTAAAATCAGAGCAATCTCTTAGAGAATTATGGGACATCATGAAGCATTCAAATATACAAATTATAGGCATCCCTGAAGGGGAAGAAGAACATCCCAAAGGAATGGAAGTCCTACTAGAGGATATCACAAATGAAAATTTCCAAGCATCACCAAAGATTCTGACACACTCCTTTTATTGAACACCAATTCATCTCAACATAAATAGAGCACCTCCTAGACACATTGTAATGAACTTCATCAAGGTCAAAATAAAAGAGAAAATCCGGCACGCAGCCAAGAGTAAGTACCAGTTGACCTACAGAGCCAGATCCATCAGGGTGATAGTGGACATTTCAGCTCAAAATTTTTAAGCCAGAAAAGGGTATTTATCTACCTTTAACCGTCTTAAAGAAAATAACTTTCAGCCCAGGATTCTGTATTCTGCTAAACTAAGTTTCAAATTCAATGGAAAAAAATCTTTGTATTATTTTCAAAGTATTCATCAAATACTGAAATATTTTGATGAAATTTCATTCATCAAATACTAAAATACTTTGTATTTTGATCAAATACTGAAATACTTTGATGAAATTTTGTTCATCAAATACAAGATAATATTTATCAAATACTAAAATACTTTTACTGAAATAAAAACATTGAAGAAATTTGCCACAAGACCACAAGCTGTAGCAAATGCTTAGCCCCATTCTTCACACTGGCCATCACAGTGGACCTCCAGCAAAACAGACACCTAGAAACTAAAGGACAAAATCCTACCTTCTACAATGGTGCAAAGAATAAAACTAAGCAATGGAGCTTCACAAAATAAGACAAATAGAACTCCACAATACTTATCAATTCTCTCAATAAATGTGAATGGCTTGAATTCCCCTCTGAAGAGGCACAGGTGGACTGGATAGATAAAAAAGCACAAGACAACTATACTTTTCCTTCTGGAAACACATTTAACCTCAAAGGACAAAACAAAAGTCAGGGTGAAGGATTGAAAAACAATATTTCAGGCAAATGTAAATCAGAAGTAAGTGTCACAAATTTATTTGCAGGTACAGGTGTATTTAAACCAACAAAAGTAAAGAAAGATGAAGAAGATCATTATATATTGGTCAGGGGAACAATACAAGAGGATGTTTCAATTCTAAATATCAATGCACCCAATTTAAATGCTCCCAGATTTATGAAACAAACACAAACTGGCCTAAACAATATGATATCTTACAACACCATCATACCTAGGGACTTTAACACCCTGCTGCCAGAACTGAACAGATCCTCTAATCCTCTAAACAGAAACTAAACGAAGAAACAAGGGACGTAAATGTGACCCTAGAACAATTTGGTTTAACAGACATATATAGAACATGCCACCACAAAACCAATGAGTATACATTCTTCTTATCAGCCCATGGATCATACTCCAAAATTTATCATATCCTAGGACACAAAAATCAAACTTCAACGAGATCAAAAGAATTGAAATTATATCTTGTATAATTGTATCTTTTCAGACCACAGGGCAATAAAGGTAGAACTCAATTCCAACAGAAATCTTCCTCCCCACACAAAGTCATGGAAACTGAACAACAACTGGGTCCAGGAGGAAGTGAAACAGAAAATTATTAGATTCTTTGAACATAACAACAATGAAGCCACTAGCTACCCAAACCTATAGGATAATGCAAAATCAATCTTAAGAAGGAAATTTATCACATTAGATGCCCACATCCAAAAAACAGAAAGAGCACATATCAATAACTTAATGAATCATCTCAAGGAAATGGAAAAGGAAAAGCAATCCGATCCCAAACCTAGCCCAATAAAAGAAATAACCAAAATTAAATCAGAAATAAACAAAATTGAAAACAAAAGAATCAAGAAAATTAACAAAAGTTGGTTCTTTGAAAGGACAAATAAAATTGATAAACCATTCACCACATTAACTAGAAAGAGAAAAATAAGATCTCTAATAACCTCAAAAACAAAAAAGGAGTAATAACAACAGATACCACAGAGATACAAGAGACCATCTCTGATTACTACAAAAAATTCTATGTCCAGAAATTTTACAATGTGGAGGAAAAGGACAAATACCTGAAATGGACAAATCACACAACCTCTCTAAACTTAACCAGGAAGAAATACATCTTTATTTATTTTTTTTTTTTTTTTTGAGACAGAGTCTTACTATGTCACCCTAGGTAGAGTGCCATGGTGTCACAGCTCACAACAACCTCAAACTCTTGGGCTTAAGTGATTCTCTTGCCTTGACCTACCAAGTAGCTGGGACTACAGGCACTCGCCACAACGCCCAGCTATTTTTTTGTTGTTGTTGTAGTTGTCATTGTTGTTTGGCAAGCCTGGGCCACGTTCAGACCTGCCACCCTTGGTGTATGTGGTCAGTGCCTTAGCCATTGAGCTACAGGTGCTGAGCCTAGAAGTAGATCTTTTAAACATACCAATATCAAGCATTGAAATTGAAGAAACAATAAAAAATCTTCCAATAAAAAAAAAGCCCTGGACTAGACAGCTTCACATCAGCCTTCTTATCAAACCATGAAAGAAGAGATTATACCAATACTGCAGAACCTATCCCGAAACACTGAGAAGAAAGAAACCTTCTCCAGCATATCCTATGAAGCAAATATCACCTTGATACCAAATCCAGGAAAGGATCCAACTAAAAAGGAGAACTATAGACCAATTTCACTAATGAATATCCATGCAAAAATACTCAATAAATTGTAGCAAATATAAAATAGCTAAACATTAAAAAAATTATGCATCATGATCAAATAGATTTTTTTTTTTGAGATAGAGTCTCAAGCTGTCCCCCTGGGTAGAGTTCCATGGCATCACAGCTCACAGCAACCTCCAACTCCTGGTCTCAAGCGAGTCTCCTGCCTCCACCTCCCAAGTAGCTGGGACCACAGGCCCCGCCACAACTCCCGGCTATTTTTTTGGTTGCAGCCATCATTGTTATTTGGCAGGCCAGGCTGGATTCAAACCCACCACCTTAGGTGTATGTGGCTGGTGCCTTAGCCAGTTGAGCCACAGGCGCCGAGCCAATCAAACAGATTTTATCCTAGGGATGCAAGGTTGGTTTAACGTACACAAATCCAGGCTGGGCACAGTGGTTTATGCCTGTAATCTTAGCACTCTGGGAGACCAAAACAGGTGGATTGCTTAAGCTCACAAGTTTGAGACAAGCCTGAGCAAAAGCAAGACCCTGTATCTAAAAGAAAAGATAGCCAGGCATTGTGGTAGGTTCCTATAGTGCCAACTATTCAGGAGGCTGAGGCAAGAGGATCACTTAAGCCCAAGAGTTTGAGGTTGCTGTGAGTTATGACACCACAGCACTCTACCAAGGGTTACAAGGTAAGACTCTGTCTCAAAAAATATACATAAATATTTTCCATAAATATATATATTTTTTCCATAAATATAAATCACCACCAAAAATCATATGATCCTCTCAATAGATGCAGAAAAGGCATTGAACAAAATTCAGCATCCTTTTCTAACAAGAATGCTTAAGAAAATAGGCATAGATGGCACATTTCTTAATCTATGACAAACCCACAACCAATATGATACTGAATACAGTGAAACTGAAAGCTTTTCCACTTAGACTGGAACCAGACAAGGATGTCCAATATTGCCACTACTATTCAACATAATTCTGGAAGTTCTAACCAACACAATAAGGCAAGAAAAGGAAGTTAAAGACATCCAAATGGGGGCAGAGGAGGTTAAACTCTTGCTCTCTGCTGATGGTATGTTCTTATATATATATATATATTTTTTTTTTTTTTTTGAGACAGAGTCTCAAGCTGTCACCCTGGGTAGAGTGCTGTGGTGTCACAGCTCACAGAAACCTCAGACTCTTGATCTTAAATGATTTATCTTGCCTCAGCCTCCCAAGTATCTGGGACTACAGGGGCCCACCACAACATCTGGCTATTTTTTGTTGCTGTTGTTGTTGCAGTTGTCATTGTTCTTTAAGCTGGCCCGGGCAGGGTTCAAACCTGCCAGCCTTGGTGTATGTGGCCAGCACCCTACCCACTGAGCTATAGGCCCTGCCTGATCTTACATTTAGAAAACCCCACAATCTCAACCACAAGACTCCTTTAAGTTATCAAGAAATATGGTAACATCTCAGAGTATAAAATCAATATCCACAAATCAGTAGTTTTTTTATACACCAATAACATCAAGTTGAGAAGCAAATCAAGAACACAATACCCTTCACAGTAGCTTCAAAGAAAATGAAATACCTGGGAATCTACCTAACGAAGAAGGTGAAGGATCTTTACAAAGAGAATTATGAAACCATAAGAAAATAAATAGCAGAGTGGCGTCTGTGGCTCAAAGGTGTAGGGTGCTGGCCCCATATGCCGGAGGTGGCGGGTTCAAACCAAATCCCAGCCATAAACTGCAAAAAAAAAAAAAAAAGAGAGAAAGAGAAAAAAAAAGAAAAGAAATAGCAGAAGACATTAACAAATGGAATAATATACCAAGTTCTTGGCCAGGAAGAATCAACATCAGTAAAATGACTATGCCACCCAAAGCAATCTACAGATTTAATGCAATCTCCATTAAAATACCAACATCATATTTTCAAGAACTCAAAAAAATAGTTCTTCTTTTTCTGTGGAACCAGAAAAAATCTAGTATAGCCAAGGCAATCCTTAGTAATAAAAACAAATCCAGAGGCATCACTTTGAAAAATTTCAGGTTATACTACAAGTACATAGTGATCAAAACAGCTTGGTACTGGCACAAAAATACAGACATAGACACATGGAAGAGAATAGAAAAGCTAGAGATGAAGCCAGTCTCTTATAGCTATTCGGTCTTCGATAAACCAAACAAAAGCATACACTGGGGAAAATATTCTCTCTTTAATAAATGGTGCAGGGAAAACTGGATAACCACATATAAAAGACTAGACCACACCTCTCACCACTTACAAAAATTGACTTATGATAAAAAGATAAAAGATTTAAATCTAAGACATGAGGGCAGTGCCTATGGCTCAAAGGAGTAGGGTACTGGCCCATATACTGGAGATAGTGGGTTCAAACCCAGCCCTGGCAAAAAAAAAAAAAAAAAAACCTGCAACAACAAAAATAAATAAATCTAAGACATGAAGCAATAAAAATCCTACAAGAAAGCCTGGGAAAAGCTCTTCATGATAACAGCCTGGGGAAAGATTTTATGAAAAGACTTCATTGGCAATTGCAAAAACAACAAAAATAAATAAATGGGACTTAATTAAACTAAAAAGCTTCTGCACAACTAAGGACATAGCAATTGAAGCAAATAGACAACCTTCAGAATGGGAAAAGAAATCTACATGTTATAAATCTGACAAGGCATTGATAACTAAAATCAACAGAGAACTCAAATTAGTCAACAAAAAAGAGCAAATAATCCCATCTATCACTGGGCAAGAGACATAAGACAGATAAATGGCCAACAAACACATGAAAAGATGCTCATTGTCCCTACTCATCAGAGAAACACAAATCAAAACCACCCTGAGATATCACCTAATCCCACATCACAAAATCCCAAAGCTTCAGATGCTGGCATGGATGTGGAGAGAAGGAAACAAACACTTTTACAGTTGGTAGAACTACAAACTAATACAGCTTCTTTGGAAAGAAGTATGGAAAATCCTCAAAGAACTCAAAATAAACCTTCCATTTGATCCTGTAATCTTGTTACTAGATATCTACCCAGAGGAAAAACATCATTTTATCACAAGGACATGTGCACTAGATTGTTTATTGTAGCTCAATTTACAATCTCCAAGATGTGGAAACAACCCAAGTGCCTAACAACCCATGAATGGATTAATAAACTGTGGTGTATATATACCATGGAATGCTATTTAGCCATAAAAAGATGGAGACTTTACACCTTTTATATTAATCTGGATAGAGGGGGTGAATATTCTCTTTAGTAAAGTACCACAAGAATGAAAAACAAAGTATTCAATGTACTCAATATTAATATAAAGCCAGTAGACAAACTAGCACACACCCACACAAGAGAAAAACTCAATTTGATTCAAGTTGGAGGGAGAGGGACAAGGGAGGGACAAGGGAGGAAGGAGGGGGATTGGTGTGTTCCCACCTAATGGGCACTATGTAAGGGTATATGTCACACCTCCCGAGTGAGGGACACAACTACAACAGGGACATTGTGATATGGGCTATTCTTACTGGGATAAGGTGAGACTAGCCTAACAAACATTGTAAACTAATCATCTGTACCCTCATATTAATCTGAAATTTAAAAATAAATAAATAGAAATAATTAAAGACAGAAAATCTCTGCATACTGATAGAAGGTGAAAACAGTAGAAAAACAAATGTAGAACACAAATAACAAAGAGATAGAAAATAGGGGGAAAAGCTAATAAAATTATTGTATGAGAGGTAAAACATACAAATAATATGAGGTCTATAATGAAAGAACAGAAAAAATGGTAAGAACAAATAAAGAGCTACAAGAAATAATGCAAAATATGGGTCACCAGATTGAAACAGCTCATCAGGTTCTTTCCATAATGAATAAAAAGAGACTCACTCAAGATCATGTTATTGAGAAATTTCAAAACACAATGGATAGTAAGAAGAACCTAAAAGTTTCCAAAGAGGGGAAAATATCCTTTGTAATTAACAGGAAATAGAATAACATCAGGCTTCTCAAATCACACAGAAGGAGAAGATGACAGTAAAACACTTTCAAAATTCCAAGGTATAAATTTCCAGTTAAACATTTTGGGATAAAATTAGCATTTGATTGATTTCTTCCTAAAAATCCTATTAAAATGGCGCTAAAGATATTTTAAGGTACCAAAAAAAAGATAGGGATACAATAGAAACACAATTATAGAAGCTGGAGTACAGATGGAAAGATAGCAGTTGACTTATTAGACTTAAGAAAGTTGCTTCCCCTTCCTAAAGTAAAGAAAGGTAAAAAGTAAAATAATTTTATCATAGAATCCCCAAGCTCAGATTATCATCCTCTTAAAGCAAGGGTGAAAGTAAGACCAGGGATGCTTGGTTAAGAATTAAGAAACAACTTTATTGAAATGTGATTTTTTATCTTCTGGATATATACCTTATAATGGAATTGTAGGGTCGAATGGCAGGTAACATTGTATTACTTTTCTAAGGCACTGATGTATTCTCTGAAGCTGGTGGCTCATCTTACATCCCATCTTTCTAGCTCAGAAGTGACCATTTAAATAAAATAATATCAAGAAAAACAAGTAGCTCCTAATAGACGTTAAATAAGTGTATGTTGTTTTCTTCCTTATTTGTATACGTGCATACATACAACTTCCTGAGCTTGAAATCCTTCAGAATTTAAGAATAATTCAGACCTTTGATACATAATGAGAAATTTAGTGTAATATTTCATTTGATCTGAAAGTTCTATAACTTTACAGTTAGGAATTTGGATCCTTACATAAAGTTTAAAACATGCAATTAGCATTGGCATGTTGCAAAATTTGAGTAATATTTGCCAAGTAAAGTATTTTATTTATCTGTAATAGCAAACTCATTTTACTGGAGGAAACATTTAGCACAATGTGGAGTTCTCATGAGGTGATTCCCCGGACTTATTCTTGTTCTGCTCTAGTCTATTGGCTTACAGTTGTTTACAGGCCTGTATTTACCTGCTTCAGTCTTATGGCTATTCTCTGTAGAAGCCTTTTCACTTTCAGTGTACCTACCCACCAAAATCCATGCCCTATTTCATGATGAAGGAGAAAAATTCAACTTTCCAATGAAATTAGGGCATAGATGCATTTCATAAAATGAAAACAATGGCTATCTTGTTTGGAATTAAGACACACTTAACCAAAATTATTTTACTTTGATACAATCAATTTATAAATATTGCTAAAAATCATTTTATAATATGATGCTAAACAAACCACCACAAAACTTAATGGCTAAGTAGTATCCATTTCCTTAGTTCACAGTGTTGTGGGGGTTCAGCAGCTCTTCTGCTCTAGCCAGGCTTAGCTGATTTTGCCATCAGTAGGTAGCACAATGTCCACTCCTGGTAGGTAGCAGCTCAGTTGGTCTTTGGAGTCTCATTTAGTTCCATTTGTGTCTGTTCCATGTGGTTTCATCTTCTAGTAGGCTAGCTCAGGCTTCTTCATATGAAGGTAGAAGGATTTCCAAAAATGAGAGAAACTCAAAGTTCTTTCCGAGCTGTGTAGCAGCAAGCAACATGCTTGAGTGAATCCAAGTGTGTGCAGAAGGACTCCACTTCTCAATGAAAAGAAACAAAGTATTGTGTCCAATCTTACAAGCTCCCATACTCTATACACATCCAGACACATACATACACGTATCTATGTATTTCATATATCACATACACATAGCAGATTTATCCCAAATATAGATATATATGAATATATATTTTCATCTATTATCTAAATACCTATGACTTGTGATTAAAATATTTTTTAAAACACACTTACAGGGCAACAAAAAATGAATTCGTATCTTTGTAAATATATCTGAAATCAAAAAATATATGCATAAACAGAGATAAATAAATCAAGGCATGGAACATGGTATGCTGCTGCATAACTTAATATCAGCAAGTCATGTCACTCTGTTTTTCATTGCTGAGATTTAAGAGCTAAACTATATCATCCAGCATTCTTACTGGTTGCATAATAAATTATCATCTGCATAGTATGTTGCTGGTTCACTATGTACATATTAGGCACTTAAACTTGAACCAAAAAAATGTGTAAGATTAGGTAGTCTAAAATCCAGTTAAAGTTAAACAGATACATATTTGCAGTTATCCTAATAAAATTCTAAGTTAGTACAATTATGACACACGACTTCAAAGCCAGGAAAAGACTAAAAGTGCCTGGAGACACTCAAGGAAGACATCTAGGGAATTACATTGTTTGATGAATTACTTATGTCAAAAGAGTAAATAGATTAGCAGAAGGACTGAGCTTGGAAGGTAGGTGAGCTAAGTTAGATGAAGAAAGTAGAACTCATGGGCAGAAGGAACACCTGTGACACTGAACCAGGGAGTTTAAACTTAATGTTATAAGCAAAGGAGCATTATGGATGTTTTAAGAAAGACATAATCCAACGTGGTATTCACATCTGCTGGCGACTTCTTTAATCAGAAATCCTCTAAACAATTCAGGTATACAATTCCTGCTACCTTCATCAACTTACTTCAGTGGATTCAAAGGAACTTACTTTTAATAATTTTAGATTTGTGTAGAACAGAGAACATAAGTATTAATGTAATTATGACTATAGCTTCCTCTCCAAGTAACATAGATGTCTGTAAGTAATTTCAGAAATCACAAATATAGGCATGATTACTAAAAAGTGCTTCACAAATTATAAAATGTATAAAAATTATCAATTAATTAATTAAAGTTAGACACTGGTCTGAATTTTTTTTTTTTTTTTAGTTTTTCCATGACCTTTGTGGAGGGATGGAATTATGATTAAAGGTCTTAGGATCTTTTTAAAAGTTAAATATTTGTAACATGATGTCAAATGTAATTTTTCCTACTATTTTGAAGTTTCCTTGCTTTTGGCAATGGCTCCAATCTGCAAGAAGACGAGGCGCTAGAGCATAACTAGAAAATGGTAAAGCATTGTAAATTAATTCTTTATTCAACTACAACTTCCATGAAGGGAGAAGACAGTAATGGTAAATATGACTACAAATTGAGAATTTATTTATTGACAGAGATAATAACATGATGTACGTCCCACTCTTGTGATAAAGCCGTATGAAGAGAATATTAGAGAAACACTTAGAGATTTAACTTGTGGGAATTGATCCAAACCTAAAGAAGCCTATAAGGCTTGAATGTTCTGGAGCAGCAGAGTAAAGTAAGATACATGAGGAACAAGCACAACTTCTAGATATCTGCCAAGAAGTTTCTTAAGGGCCAAAGTGTGACCTTGTCAAGGGAGCATGGACAAGATGACCTCAAAAGAGAGGATATGCATGAGACAGCTAGAAGCTAGAGGCTGGGAAGTCCAAGTCACAGAGTCTAATCAGAAGAGTCTCATCTTCCTCAGGGAGCTACAGGAACCAGAAATATGGTTTCCAGTGATGATCATCTGAAAAACTCCCCAAATACTTTTGAAAAGCAGGACTGCTATTATTTCCATGTTTGACGTAAGATGGTCCTAATGTCATGTTGTAATTAAACTGACCACATAACCTTATTATTTCTGTCCTGAGTCAGGACAGACATAATCATCAATGTAGAGAACAAGCAACAAGAGAAAGAAGCAGAACGTGAAGTCCATGAAAGTTTCTTTGACAGACCCAGGCAAAAGCTGCCTGGAAAGGAAATACCTTTGAATCCAATGAGACAATGAAGGTTTGCTGCTTACCAGAGAGGACTTTTAAATACTAGGATGTGATGATTATAAAAGCTTTGAGATTTGCTCAGTGTTTTATTCAAGCATAGGGAAGAACAACTCAACAGAGTGGTTTAAAAATGCAGAGATGAGAGTGGGTAAAATTGTTTTATTCTTGAGCTCATTGAGTTCAGCTCACTAAATAAATGAGTCATACTCTAGTTTATTTAATTTTAGGATGTAAAAATTTAGTGTTCTCGAGATACAGAAACTAGGTTGCTAGACTAAGGTGGCATATATATTTATATGTTAAATACACATTGCCTTAATCTATTATGTGTTGCTGTAATAGAATAACTGAGACTTGGTAATTTATAAACAATAGAAATTTATTGAAGCCATGGTTCTGGAGGCTGGGAAGACCAGGATCAGATCCAGGGACCACATTGATGAGGGCCTTGTTCCTGCATCACACCATGGTGGTAGGAATCGCATGGCCATAAAGAGTTCAGGAAATAGCAGGAAACAACCAAACTCCCTTTTATAAGAAGTCCATTCTGTGGTAACTAACCCACTGTATTGATAATGACATTAATCCATTTTATTGCATGTTATCAGGCCCCAACTCTATTGCATTGAGGATTAAGTTCCTAACACATAAACTTTGAGGGACATACTTAAACCAAAGCACACATAGGCATCTAAAACCAAACAAACAAAAACTGACCCAATCAGTAAAATGTGGAGACATCAAAGCTAAATTGATAAAATATGTTAATATGGACAGAGAACTCTTGGGCTCCAGCTATCCTCCTGTCTCAGCCTCCTGAGTAGCTGAGACTACAGGAGTGCACCACCATTCATCATAATGTTTTTATTCTTTAGAGAGGGGATCTTGCTATGTTGCCAGGATTTGTCTCAAACTTCGGCCCTCAAGTAATCCTCCCACTTCAGCCAGCCAGAATAGTGAGATTACAGGTGTGAGCCACTGCATACAGCCTATGAACTACTAAAAATGCAAACTATACTTTGACAAGAAAAATTTCCTTTAGATTTGATCCTAACCTATTTAAAAATCCTGAGTTTTTAAACTGTATCATCTGGTTCATAGCCAACAGCCAACTATTATCAAGAAATCCATTCTCCTATGCCAGATACTGTTTAAAACTTTGGGTGAACCACAGGTTTTTCTAACAAGTATTGCTAGTCTAAATATCAGTAGATTATAAGTCAGTCTTTAAATTTTAAAATTTGAGGGAGACAATGCCTTGCCTCCTTTGGTAAACAGACTTTGGTGGCAAGTGAACTTTATTGTGACAAGTTACAAAACATGTGAAGCTTTAAATACAATTTTCGACAACATATATGTGAATGTTTCATTTCCTTCTGCAGCTTTCTAAGCAAAGGTTAACAGCTTGCTCATAGTTCAACATCATCAAAGCCCTTGTGTCATCAGCTTATTTCCTTAAAGTTTTCCTCTGGCTGTTTTCATTAACTAAAGGTTGAAACCTGTGGCTTCCACTCAGTGAATCTCTTCAGTACACACAACTTTATTTCAGGAAATATCTATGTTTTCCCTCAGCAATGTGAAAATGATAAGTGGCAGACACAGAGTCGGAAGGTGGTTGTTTTGAACTATAATTGGTATGCTTCAGGCAAATATAACAAAGGTGTAGAGAAAACATAAAGACGAAGGAAGTTTATAATTGTGCTCTTATAATGAAGACCCCTGGAATATTAACAGATGAGGTGATTCATGAGCAGATAATAGGGAGTGACAGTCAAAGGACTGGAGACATCAGTGCATTTTGAGAGTTGCTTTAAGAGGAGTATTAGAAATGAAGGTCCACGGGATATGAACTGATGAGGTGATACATGAGCAGATAATAGAGACTGGAGACATAAGTAAATTTGGGGAATTGCTTTAGTAGGAGCATTAGAAGATGTGGGCTGACAATTAAGGGTTACATAACTGGGCTCTAGTCTTATCATGCTCTGAACACTTAGGGCTTTCTGGATGACATAGCTGTTTTGTCCACAATAGAGAACTGGCCATATTATGGGACTATTTACATGGAAATAGGCTTTGTGCCAACAGACCAAATATTCCATATGACATTAAATGGGTAGGTTGACAATTATTTGTCTCAGTCTTGTCTTTGTCTTGCACAATTTATCCCGGCTACCTTCATGTCACCTGCTCCTTCACGAAAAGTAGACAGTATCAAAAGGAAACTGCTTACCTCTAAATGTGACCAGGGTCTACACTGCTAATGCCAAGGCCATTTGCAAGGAATTTAATATAGAAACATTTGATCAAAATAGTTGTATGAAAGTGACTTTTGATCATCAGAGCACACAGGCATATGCTGGTGTCCTTAGTATTTTCTTTATGGGTCCTGATTCAAAAGATAATTTGAATGGTATTTCAAACTCCAATATTCAAGAATACTCTCATAGCAAAGTAAATTCAAGAATTTCCCCCAAAATAATACAGAGTAGCCAAGTTTAGAGATAAGTTACATCTTAATAATTATTAAGTATGGCAAAGAGAATTGGGTGACTAGGGCTTTAATAATATTTCTCACCTTTTAAGCTCTTTTACACTGTAAACACTGTCCAAAGTGGAGCCTAACTCCAGACTTTGAATTTGGTTTGGCTCTAGTGAACCACTCATAACCAACAGAGTGAGGCTGAACTGGTACAGGCTGACTTCTGAGGCTATGTCAGTGAGAGTTTGGCATCCACTTGGTCTCTTTATATCCCTTGCTCTCTATAAGCTCCCTCTCTGGAATCCCTGTCAACACTCAGGCCACACGTGAAGCCATGCACTGCTCTAATCCACAATGTTTAGCCAAGCCTAGACTTTTGTGCATTCCAGCCTGTCCACCAGACATGCACATAAAAAGAATCAATGATTCTAGCCCACAGCCATTTAAGTAATTCCTGGCTGATTGATTCTTTCCAACTGGGTCCCCAGATATGAGAGAGAGCAAGCCATCTTCCCCCATGCCTGTCCAAATTCACAATTATATGATAAATGAGCATAATATGATTTTTGTTTTATGCCTCTAAGTTGGGGTAGTTTGTTGTGCAGCAAGTGACAATGGAAATAGAATTTAGTATCTTTATGATATCAGTAAACCAAAACTAAGAGGAATTTGATTGATTTGGAGACTAGGTTACTGGCATTTGCCTGAATGGCCCTGGAGTGGCTGTCAATGAGTGACCAAAAGAGAGAGGAAAAGAAATATTTGGCCGGAAGAGAGAATACTTTCCTTTTATAGTGGCAGGAAGTTTGGCATTACTGTCACCTCTAATATTGTGAAAAATAAAAATATAACAAATAAACTAGTCAAATTTGGTAAGGAGATTTTCATGCTGAATTTTAAAGTGCCAATAGTTTTCTTTTAATGATGTAAAATAATAAAACACAAGTATAGGAAAGGCAGCTAAAATGCTATTGTTAATTTTTAAAGCAAATCAGAGAAAAATGAAGATGACTTGATTTTCTGAAGTTTAAAAATATCATTTTTAATTCTCATCCTCTTCAGAATGCAAAAGATTTTCTAAACAGTAAAAAAACTCAGGGAAACGCTAGCTTCTCACACTGTTGTCAGGACAATGTGGCCTGAGAGTAAAAGATAAACAAGGACGGGATGAGGATTTTTTTGGTAAACCTTTCAAAAAAATTGAAGTGATGCCTCATGGACTCTTTTCACATAGGAAAAAGGCATGACAGCTTCTTCAGTATGTGTCTCTAATTTACTCTCTGTTGAAAAACAGACCTCCGATAACCTTGAGGACTCTGTCCCACACCTGCCTTACAGAATGCCCAAGGCCCAGCCAGCTTATCGTCGTAAAGTGATCTGTGGCTATGACTTTTATTTAATGGAGTGTATCATGTTTATATATATGTATATATTTTAATTTAAACTTTTTAAAAATGTTTTACTCTATGGCTTATCTTTTAAGGATACATGTGTATCTTTCTAAATGAAGAATATAAATGTCTTAACACAATAACTAAGAAAATGACATGAAGGCTATGTTAACCACTTTGATGAGAATATTTCAAATTGTATATAAAAATAGCACACTGTACCCCATGACAGTATCAATGTACACAGCTATGATCTAATAAAAGAAAAAGAAAAAAGAAAAAACATTTTACTGAATAGGATTGAAAATGATAAAAGTAGCAAAAATGAAGAAACCTTTGGAACTGGCAACATGTACCAAGGTAGAATAGACTGTGGAGCAGTGATCAGCATGGACCTTTCGTTTCTCTTATTTCTGTGGGAATATCTGTTGTAATTACTTCATACTTGATTCAAAATTATATGTTGGATCTGCTTGAGGAAGATAGCTTATCTCTAGTTTACAAGCATGTTGATGAAAATAAGCCACATGAGAAAACTGAACCAAACGAGACCGCAGTTCACCTAGGCGTGATGTAAATAATGTAAATAATGAGATCTTGAACTTCTATAGGATACTGCGAGAGATTAGACTTTTTTGGGTCTTCTGACATTAGTGAGTGTATTTGGAATGTGGAGGGATATGAACTGTGGCCAGAGACCTGAAGGAGGTAGATTGTATGTTCTAACAACTCTCTCTAACCACATGCTCCTCTGCCATATGGTCTTGACAATCTATTTAAAAAAAAAAAAAAAAAAGAGGCCAATTACCCTGCACTTCTGTCTGTGCTGTTCTCACTTATAATTAATAAAAAGTAGTTACAGTGATGTCGTCTGAGGCTATGTCAGAAGAAGCCTTTCAGCTCCTGCTTTGTTTTCTGTGTGCTGTCTCTGCATACTCCCTTTCAAAGCTCAGCTGCCAGATGCAGAGAAACTCAAACTATGCACAGAGAAGTTATGTAGCTGCTCCAATCTACAGCCTCAGCTGAGGTCAGGATTTGAGTCATCCCAACGCAGACTCAAGCACGTTAGTCAAGAACCCTCTAAATGATTTCAGGACTCAGCTGTCTGAGTCATCTCGGTATTTTAAATTCTCCCATATGAAGCTTCAGAAATTACGAAGAAGAGAATAAGTACATTTCTATAGTACACATCTGTCTGAATTTCTCACTCACAAAATTCATAAAGTTAATAAAATATTATTGGTTTATGCCATAAAATTTGGAGCAGTTTGTAACATAATTGATAACTGAAGCACTAGGAAATTACAATTGATTTTTTCTCAACTACTTTTTTTATCTCTTATTTGATACTGTGATCAATCACTTGATGATCGATTATTCTAAGAAAAGAATGTCTTGAAACTAAGCACTGACAAACTAAAGCTAAAGTATGACAGGAAAAAAAACTCATGGGAAGTCAGGAAAGAATAACTAGAGTTGACAAAACTATAGTTGAACCACAGGAATATATAGATTAAGAATTTAGTGGGGCAGTGCAAGCTGTCTTCAAATATGTGAAGGGCTGTCATGTGGAAGATGGATTAGACTTGTACTGTAGAGCTCTAGAGAGCAGAACTAATTCCTCACATTGGTTGGTCCAAGGGAAGCGGATTTTATACCTAATAAGAGGAAATATTTTTCAGTAATCAGAGCAATGAAATTGGAGATTGCTTCTTAAGGGAGTGAACTATAATTTTCCTTGAGGAACACCTAGATACTGTAATTTTCCAAAGAAAATTATTTCTTTGTGTAAAACACCGGAGTAGTTATTCTAACATATTCTGATCCTAAGATGTTAGTGATATTTTTATAAAACCTATATAAAAAGTTTAGGTTTGTGGGCCATTCAGAAGACAAAAAAAGACACATTTGTAGTGATTTGTGCTTTCAAAGGCAATAAAATATCTAGTAATTACACTATGTTCAATGACAAAAAACATGTATTCAATGAAGTAGTGAAACATCCACTATGCTTTGCATAAAAGCATAGTGACACTAAAAATTGATTGCATTTATATACAATTCTGTTGCATATGTGTATAAATCTTATATGTATACATGTACACAAATATGAAAAACATATATATTTATACCCATTTGTAGTGTTGTTTAATTCCTCTAATGATTTGACAGAATATCTATGAATATAAGCAATATAATAAAAGAGAAAAGAAAAATAGGACATGAGGAATTTAGATGAAACAGTATAATAGAAACTACAGGATCTACAAGAAAGTTAGTATGTAGATATTCAGGACTTTACATCTTATATTGATTGTAGGCAAACAGAGGTGGAAAATGAGAAGTGAGCAAAAGATGAATTACATAATAATTATCTTCATCATAATTTCCACTATTATTTTTGCAATTAACTGTTACCAATCATTTCAGTTATTGCAGTATAATCCTGAGCATTTGGTATTTATTATCTCATTTAATTTTCAAATGATTTTATGAAGAAAAAAACTAGATCAAAAGTATTGCATGCTTAAAGTTAGCTAGTTAAGTGGATAAGTTGGGAATTGAACCCAGCTCTTTTATGAAACCTGAGCCCACTTTATTACTCTGTAGAGCACGCTGATGTAGATTGATCCATACTTTTTTGGTGAAGGCTTTAGCCTTCAGGAGGGGGATGGATGCTTCATCTATAATAAAAGGAAGTTCCCCAAATGTCTTTTCTACTATAGTTCGTGCTTCCTGAAATTTTGCAGTTGGTACTTTCCTTTAGTTTTCAATTTATAATAATAGAAAATGTTAGTGTTCTTCATTTATCTGTGAATAATGTTGAGAGGGACCAACTAATACATTTAGTCAATCAGTTAAATATAGATTTACCATTATTTAGAAAGTAAGCAAAGTGTGGATACTGTGGAGGGTTTAAAAAGAAAACAGGTTATGAAACTCAAGAGGAAAGGAAGGCTTCATGGAACAAGCATTACTTAATAATATTTATTTTTTATTTACTAATAGTGTTATTTATTGCTATTTACCATATAAAAATATGTAAGTTTTCTTCTAAGGAGATGAGGAATATACTATCGCCCATTTAATTTTGAAAGCATTGATTTTGGAACTAGAAAGTTGGCAATACATAATTTACACAGTATGAAGGTGAATTTGCATCCCAGGCAAATGGATGTTTTTGGAAAATAATTAAGAATATAGGGAATATGCAATTAGATAAATAGATATTTTTGATATTGTAGGAAAGAGTCAAAGTAGGTAAAAGGGAGTTTTATAGTGTGAATTCACTGTGTCATCTCTAGAATATTTCAATGAAGACTAAAATGTGCAGAGATTTAAGGCAGGAGGGAGGATAGTGGTGTGAGGATGCTGGAGGTGGAAAGGTAAATAAATCACTTGAAATATTTTTCTTTCGCTTGAAAGTTTTTTGAAATGTTTTATACTATGCACAACAAAATTCCCTTGGTCGGAAGAAAATGGGAATAAATCATACCCTTTTGTTAGTTTGGCTTGACATTGCTGATAACAGAAATTTTATGTGAAGATGCTAAATGACAGTTTATATAAAGGCCAAGATTCATGAGGCTGGAGATATTAGATTTAGCTGGAAAATGATATGTGGAAGGAAGGTCTTTATGTGATTTGCCTAGTACTGTGAGTTCAAATTCAACTTTCTGTTTGAAGTTCGAATACTATAACTTAAAATTATATTTTGGATAAGTTTTGAAGTCTTAAAAAAAGAATCCCTCACATGGGATTTAAATTCATAATGAAATCTATCATAGTTAAACAAATTAAAAAGACTAAATCATCTAAATGTCTCTACTTGGGAAGGGAACAAAAGCACTTATTCCGATACTTTTTTCTCCTATTTCTCTTCTTGATGCCTGACAAAGATTCTCTTTTTGACAAAACTCTTGTCAGGCTCGTCTGAGTCCTCTTCTCAACTAGGCCTCAACTGTGGCCTATAAAGACGTGAACAAATACTAACTTAATTTCTAACGACTCAAGGCCATATCCTTATGATAACCCTATCCTCCTTAAAGTGCCTGCTATGAAAACTCAAGCCAGTCAATATAATTTACTGCTTGTTCCTGCCAACATCTGCAGATAGGGCCTCTGTCTCCCTGTCTCTGTGGAAGGATAGAATGGTCACATGAATAATTCTAGGTAGCAGACACAGCAGGCTTCATCACATTTATGCTGATTAACCTGTTATAATTTTTCACTTCCCTGATAGTCCCCCTGCTCTCTGCCTCTCTCATTCTCCCTTTAAAACATTCATTCACTTCTGTACAAACAGAAGTGGAGCTCAGTTCATGCCAAACTCTGCAATATTCCAATAGTTAATTCTGATTAAAATCTGTCCTTACCATTTTATCTAGTATCCAGTTTTATTTATCACTGACACCCTGTCCTTTCTTTCCTTTCCAGAACAATTATAGAATACATACACGTTTGCAGATCTGACCTAGTTGTGTAGATACAATTTCTAGGATCTCGACAGTTCAATATTTATAGCAGCGCTTCCACCAATAAGAATAAACCAAATTTATTTAAGACTTTGTCAGGCACCATGATATCATCTTAACATTCATTTTCTTTTTATGCTCGCAACAATTCTTTAACTTTTTTACTGTTGATCTGTTCGATACCACAGATGAGGAAATTAAAGAATTGTAACTATAAGCCAAAATTTTTAAAAAAGATTAAATTGATTTTAGAAAGATTCACCGTCTTAAATAAATTGACAGGCCCAAATCACCAAAGTTTAAGTATATTTTTCTCAGTAAAGAAAAATGTAAAACTATACTCTTTTTAATGAGCCTTTTAATTTTTAAAATTGCCATAGTGGGTTAAGGTTGATCATCAACCCCTTGGATTTTGGAACTTTACAAACTTGTTTTTCAGAAATTATATACAGATCCTAATTAAAGGACTTAGCAGATTATTAGAAATATCATCTTGAAAATTCTAGCTCCTACAGCATATTTCACACTCAATTATTAATCATCTTTAAGTCCTTACGAAAATTTTGACTAAAGTGCATTTAATTGAATAGATGGAAAAATATAATGAGTATATTTAGAATCAATTGAATAGGCTAAAAGTAGACTCTGAATATTTAAGTTATACTTCAGCCTAATGGTGCTCATTTACCCCAGCAATGACCTCCAGGGCTTTATCAATGTTCTTAAATGTATATTAGAAGTAGAAGTGCTCACTGCTCACACATTTCCATAGAATCCATAGGTATGTGGAGAATATTAAAAGTACCATGTGAATTTTTCTAAATGTAGAATATAAATGTCTTAACACAATAACTAAGAAAATGACATGAAGGCTATGTTAACCAGTTTGATGAAAATATTTCAAATTGTATATAAAAACAGCACACTGTACCCCATGACAGTATTAATGTACACAGCTATGATTTAAT
>CAUYQV010016056.1:0-15146 GCA_963574575.1 Galagoides demidoff | reverse complement strand
GGATGGGGAAGAGGGCTCAGAGAGCTCCCACCTAACAGGTGCAATTTAGGGGCATATGGCACACCTTCTGGTTGAAGGACTCAACTACAGCTCATGTGTTACCTAACAAATGCAAACAAGGTAGCCTGATTGTATGTACCCTTGTATTAATATAAAATGAAAAAAAAAAAAGGAAAGAAAAAAAATCAGTATCTGAAAAAACCCTACTTGTTGAACTTAAAGAAGGGAGTGGATGTTTAAGTGTGTGCATGATTGTGTGTGTGTGCGTGTACTTGTGTTTGATTTTTACATGCTTAATTCTGCTAACTGCTCCTCAGCTGCAGTCAGTGCTGAGAGACAGGGCAAGGACATGGCCCTGGGGGCAAGAGCAGGGATAAATGTATCTGGATTTAGCATGTCACTTTCTGTTCATAGTGTCCATACCTTGCTCCCTAAGCTTCCTTAGCATGAAAGTCTATGTGAGTTGTCCTAAGAGCAAAGCCCTTTTTATTCTCACACCTTATATCTTGGTTCCAAATGGCAACACATTGGACCCATCTTCTGCCAGTTGGTGACAAAGCTTTTATTGCTCTGTGGTGAGACCTGAAAAAAATGAGGAGACAACTTAGAACATTTCTCATAAAGTTAGATTTATCTGATGTAAGAGACCACATTTTATTCTGAAACCATGTCCATTTTTAAAATGTTAAAATATCTTTTCTTTTGTAGACTGTTGTAACTGATTTTGTAAATATGTACTCACTTAGCAAAATAAAAGACTTGGGACTCAATGCATATCTATCACTCTTTAAAAATGTGAACGGATCTATAAAGTGCAAAGTTTGGGAACTATTGATCTAATTGATTTTTATTATTTAGTTGCAGTAAATATACAGTACCAGGAAATTATTAGCCAGAATCACATCAAAGATTTCCAAGGAGAATAATTACATAAGAAGAGCTTTGCAGCCTAGGAACTAAATATATGAAATATTACTAAGTTTAAAGATAGGATGCCTTCCTCTGTAATGCTAAAGTCCAGATAGGAATTTTATCTACAAACATACTTGATGTCATGGACAATATTCATGAACTAATTATTCTTAGAAATGCTTCTGAGCCCTGAAAACCCCACTGTTAGGGTGGAAAGCTCAGTAGGTGCTCAGTAGACCAAGATTAGGATATAAAAGTATAAAATTTATTTCCTATTCTTAGAAGAAGAGAGAGAGTGAGAGAGTGAAAGGGAAGGAGGAAAGGGAGGGACAAAAGAGAGCAGGGAAATGGCATGGCTGCTTTTAAAGGGGTTGCAAATTGGTGGGGTACAGTTGAGAAACTACCATGTCTGTTCCTTTTTTCCTCCTTAACGGCATTTAGATATGAAAAACAAACTGAACCAGATGTCAAGTCCACGAGCTGGTTCCTCTGCCTTTCTGTGGAGCTGGGATTATGGGATTATCCATCATAGGAGTTGGACAGATTCTGCCCTCGAGATATGGCTTAAGCCTGAAGCTCCCTCTCTGCTGTTTACTCAAGAATGCAGTGAAAAACAAATTCTCAAAATCAATTTCGAAAGAGAAGGATGTACAGCTCCTTTTGTTTGTCCAGCCCTTTTGAGAATTTGTGGAGAACAAAATTCCCACGGAGTAGGGTGCCTGTTAGCAAGAGAATTTATAGGATTGATCTTTTGACTGTTACTAGCATATTGCAGGACTAGGTAATTTCCTGTCATTTTTGCAATTTTTACCAGGGCGCCCCTTTCACCCCATTCCCAATTTTTGTCTTTCTCAACAAGGGAAAGAAAATGTCCTCTGAGGGCCACAGAGCAGAGGTAAAACTGACTCCCATTTGGGCCTTACAGAAAAAGTGATGTGAGCAGTTTCAGAAAAGGAAGTGATAGTCACTGGGAATAAACATGGTTGACATAAATATATCAGATCAGCTGGGTTTTGCGTATTGATAGAATTACTACACTGAGGAGTGATATGAACAGACACAATGATTTTGACAAAGTCGCTTTTGATATTATTGTTATGATCAGATTAAAAAGTCTTGTTATGGCAAGATTAGAAGTCAGGTGATTATATTGACTCGAAAAAAATGTTTTGACAAAGTCACTTTTGAGATCATTGTTATGATTAGATTAAAAAGCCTTGTTATGGCGAGATTAAAAAGTCAGGTGATTATACTGACTTGAAAGAATGTTTCCACTGATCTGTTTTCCACAGCTATATTGCAATTGCCTAATTACTGGTCTGTCTCCCTAATTAGAATATAAGTTCTGTGAGGGCAAGAACCACATATATTATCCATTGCTATATTTCCAGTACCTAGGACAATATCTGATACATACCAGGAGCTCTAAATTATTCTGTGAATCAATGTTTTATTAAATATCTTCCTTAAACACTCAAAAATGCCATGGACGTTATGCTTCTTAGATTTTTCCCATGACATGCTGCTGGAAGGGTAGAACAGTAAGCCTAATCCTGATAACATGAAATTTAACAAGGTTTCAACCTTGATACAAATGAAATATCTTATAAGGACAGGGAAGCTGAGCCTTATAGTAGATCATAAAAAAGACTTAAGAACTTTAATCTTGGTAATGGCAAACAAGGTAATTAATGTCGCTCTTCTTGTTCAGAGTTTATCTAATAGTGCAAGATAAAATACATAATAAAAAAAAATTCTCCTCAAAAGGACCAAAGTGCTGGGACACACACAGAAAGGCAAGTGACAAACTTAGAATTCTACACCCAGTAAAATACCCTTCAAAAATGAAGACATTTTCAGAAAACCAAGAACTGAGAGACTTTCTCACCGGCACCCACTCTAAAAGAAATGCTAAAGAAAATTGACCTTCGTGGTAACCTCAGAGATAAAGGCAAAGAAGAATAAAAAATTAACACAAGGGTAATGACTCTGTAAAACAAATTATAATAATATATAATATATATGCGTATTATTATTAAAATAATACATAATATAATATGAATATATAATATAGTTGTGTAAAACAAATTATAATAATAGTGTGTGGGATTTGGCATATATAGATAATTAAAATTTATGAGTATAATAACAGACAAATCAGGAAGGAGAAAATGGTGTTAAAGTGTTTGAACTTCCTGGTGTTATCTAAGAATGGAGCAAAAGTACCAAGTCATGTTGGACTTTGATAAGTCCCTTAGGTAACCACCCAAAGAACTATAAAGAGTACATAAAAGAGGTGAGTGGAATACAGAATAAAAATATCAATTCAAAGGAAGGCAAGAAAGGAGAAAGTAGCAGAATATAAGGGACTAATAGAGGGGAAACCGCAAAATGATGGCTTTCAACTAAATATGTCAAAACTCACATCAAATGTAAATGAACTAAATTGTTTGATTAAAAGGCAAAGATGATCATGTTGGATTTTAAAAGGTACTGTGGTTCTTTGTAAGAATACAGAAAAATTGAAACTAAAGGGATGGAAAAGGTCAAGTTAACATGAAGGGAACAGTGGAATCAACAGCAACAGAAGATATGTTCTTTCTGAGCACATGTGAACTTTTATAAACGAAGATGTTGGGCCATAGAGCAAGATTTAAGATATTTCAAAGGACTGAAATCACACCTAATATGTTTTCTAATCACGGTAGAATTAAGCTAGAAAGTACAAAAGAAAAAAAACCTAAAATTTCCCATGTGTTGGGAAATTATGAAATATACTTCTAAAATAACCCAAGGCACAAATCCCAACAAAAATTATACTATGTAAAAAATTTTCACTGAACAATAACAAGAACAGTGCACATCCCACGTGGAGGATGCAACTCGGACACCTAGAAAATTTTGTAAAGCTTTAAAATGGGTATATTTTAAAAAGAAAAAAAGACTTGAAAAATCACCCATCTAAAGAAGTTAGAAAAATGGAGAAGAAACTTGGTAAAGCTTTTCACAAAGAGGACTCCACGTGGTCAATGACCATATGATTAGATACTCAAAATTATTAGTCATTACAGAAATGAAAATTAAAATGCAATTAGATCTTACTATAAACCCAACAGAATGGCTAAATTAAGAACCCTGATAATACAAAGTTTGGAAAATAATATAGAGCAATTGGAATTCTCATACTGTGCAGAAGAACTCTGGCAATCATTTTGAAAAAGAAAATTGGTGCCACAGTTGAATGTATACATATACCATGGGTTCCACAATTCCATTCCATTGAAAATACCCAATAGCAGTGGATACACTGTACCTCAAGAAATATTTATAAGAATGCTTCTAAAAAACCCAATTTTCCATTAATATAATGGAGAAATAGATAGTGGCATTTATACGATGGAATGCCCTACAGCAGAGGTTAGCGACGTTTTTATGTAAAGAATGATACAGTAAATGTTGGGCGGTGCCTGTGGCTCAAGGAGTAGGGCGCTGGCCCCATATGCTGAGGGTGGTGGGTTCAAACTCAGCCCCAGTACCCCCCCCCCAAAAAAAAGAGACAGTAAATGTTTTAGGCTTTGCAGAACAGATGGTCTCTTTACTCAACTTTACCACTATAGCAGAAAAGCAACCACAGGAAATAAGTGAATAAATGAACAGAGCTGGGTTCCAGTAAAACTTCATTTACAAAAACATGCAGTAAGCTAGATTTTCCCTACTGGCTTGAGTTCCCAGACCTCTGCTTGTTGCAGTGAAAATTAATCAACTACACAGATACCGCTAAATCTACACAGTATTGAATATCAAATCGGAGTATTGTATAATTCATTTCCGTAAAGTTAAAAAAAAGACAAAACTAAAGAAATCATAGTGGTAATATTGAGGAAGACAGAATGGGTGGTGGTTGGAGGTAGCATGAATGGAGTTTCTGGCATAACTGATAATGTTCTTTTTCTTGATCAAGGGGATTTTTTGTATATATACACACATATACATATATATACAGACACACATATACTTATACATATATATATATATACCCATATAAAATGTTAGCAGCCTCCAAGGAGAGGGTTTTCCAAGTAGTTGGCGATAACTGTGAAAACAATTTAGAAGGCACTATGTAAGCCAAGCAAGCAGATGTTTTTATTGGAAGGTTGAAAGCAAAAGTACACTCTTTGAAGAGAAAAAAGGGAGTGGCTAGGCTCAAAAAAGGCAGCTGCACCAGAGGAAGTGGTTCTATCTATGCATCTTACTCAGTGGTTCTCAACCTTCCTAATGCCGCAATGTATTTTCATTGTTAAATAGGGGTCGCGACCCACAGGTTGAGAACCGTTGATCTTACTAATCGAGGGGAGAAATATTCAAGGCTAAGGGGTTGGCTTCAAATTCTAATACTTCCTTAGTTATTAAAATCCCAATGTAAATGGTATTATCATTAGCCAAAGTTCACGTAAGGTGACAAGAGATAGCTGACAAGCTGTTTGAAACTGGTTCTTCCTATGGTGATCAGCCTCTCCAGTTAGTTTTGCTGAGAGGTTGTTTTCTTTAATATCTGTGGGTGATCTGCATGGCCCTGTATTCAGTCTCAGCCCTGAGTCCTACTCTCCTGTCCAAAAGCCTATATATGCTTATGTGTATATAAACAACTCCCTAGAGTATCTTCATAACATTCTGTAAATCTATCCTGAAATGAAAAGTTTATTTAAATATCTGTAGCTCTATTTATTATAAAATTGTAGTTTATTATTTTACATATTATAAATAACCTTTTTATAGTAGAATAGTTTTTTTCTTTTCCTTTTTTTTTATTAAGTAATTTGTACATAGATCATGAATACATTTATGCCATTGGGATTCAATGTGTTGCTTATTTATACAAATTGGAGGGCTTACATCCTACTAATTAACGTAGCCTTCACCTCATTCACCCAATTATAGTGTTAAGGACATTTGTGTTCTACACCTGATAGAGCCAACTTGCACTTGCAATATGCTCCATAGGTGTGGTTCCCCTATTAACCCTCCCTCTATCAGAATAGTTTTAGAGTCACAGAAAAATTACAAAGACAGAGATTTCCTGTGTACCCTCACCTGTTTCCCCCTCTTGTTAACATCTTACATTACTGCGAGACATTTGTCACAACTAATGACCTAGTATTGATACACATGGTCCACATTTTATTCAGATTTTCTAAGTTTGACCTGATGTCTTTTTCATGTCCCAGGATTTGGTTATCATGACTTCTTGGGCCACTCTTGCTCAGAATTTCCTTGCTTTCGATGACCTTGACAGCTTTGAGGAATACTCATGGGGTCTTTTATAGAATATTCTACAATGATAAAGGTGCTATTTTCATCACCTTGTACTATCATTGTCAATATTGACCTTGGTTGCCCGTCTGAAATAGTGTTTGTCAGGTTTTTTCACCGTTAAGTCATCTGTTTCCTTGTTTCCATAGTGGACTCTTTGGAAGAAAGATGCTGTGGGCAGTCCACCTTTTTTTTTTTTTTTTGAGACAGAGCCTTAAGCTGTCCTCCTAGGTAGAGTGCCGTGGCATCACAGCTCATAGTAACCTCCAACTCCTGGGCTCAAGCGAGTCTCCTGCCTCCGCCTCCCAAGTAGCTGGGACCAAAGGCGGCCGCCACGACACCTGACTTTTTTTTTGGTTGCAGCCATCATTGTTGTTTTGGTGGGCCCAGGCTGGATTTGAACCCGCCACCTTAGGTGTATATGGCTGGCACCTTAGCCACTTGAGCCACAGGCGCCGAGCCAGCAGTCCACCCTTAATGGAGAATTGTGGTGTCCCGAGAAGTGCAGAGTATCTATATAAATTACAGTTCTTCTGCAAATAAGTCTTATCTCTTTTCATTTATCTATCTGTCTAATCTGTCTGATCATTTATTTGTGTCGGTATGGACTCACAGAAATTTACTTTTATTTTGCACGATTTCTCCACATGTATTATATTTTACTACAAAAGTTAAAAAATAACATGAGAACTCCGACAAAAACTGCAATTGTATTTGATGACAAACATTATGAGAGTCAAAAATAGAACATGACTGTCAAAACAGCAAATGAGTCTTTGGATACAAAAGTAAAAATATAGCTTCAGCGACAGGGGAGGCAACGTAAGTAATCCTGTTCTATGTTATGCTGTTTGCACGGTACTGTGAATATTGTGCCCAATTCTGGGCATAATCTTTCAGGGGAGATGTGAGAAATTGGGTGTCATTCTAAGAAAGGCCATGCTGCTAAGGGTCCTTGAAACTTGATATGATAAATGAGATCTGACCTCCTTGTATTTAATGATATTCGTGGAAAGTTCAGACATCTTCACTACACAACAGTTCAAAAAAACTTAATCCAGCCCCATCCTCTCATTGTCTTCTCCTGATATTTTACCCCTCCCCCACTGTCTAAAATAGAGAAATATATAAGAAAAAAAATATTGGCACAATTAAAATTGAACCCTGAAAAAACATTATCAGCCAAATGCTCAAAAAGCACAATAAAACTTGTGTTACAGGCAAAATCACCCCGATGTCCCTAAGATTATCTCTTATAACTTGTGCCATCCTGTCCCTGTCTTGAAGTTTGGGCCACTGTGTTGTTCTCTGCGTGGTGAATCACACCATCACCCTGCTATTCCCACCGTAACGAAATATCCTTTAGTTACTGCAACAACATGATTTCAAAAATGCTTGAGGTTCTAAAAATGTGGCTGTTTCAGATACTCAGCAACAGATAAGATTCTACTGTATGTAAGGGGAGAATGCTTTTCAAACCTCTGAAAAATAAAATAGATCTAAATCTTCTCTGTATGGCTCCAAGTGAGAAAAAGGAAGAAGAATACTGAGATTAAGGTCGGCCTGGAGCCAATACCCCAAGCCATCCTGCTCTGGGAAGTCAACCTTCAGAGGCAGGGAGGTGCCTGTTCCCAAAGGTGGCCAAGAATAGTCAAGGAATTGGCATCGCTTGGTGGGGATGTTATAGGGAATCCCTATTTTACATGGCAAGTCCCTTCTTCAAATTCCCTTCTAAACACAAAGAGCCACCAATTTTAAGAAAGTGTACAATTGAGGATTTTTGGCAATTAAAAAACAAAAAACCAGGTTGGGGATTCTTCTGCTTTGGGTAAGATAGTCTTGTTTTCAGAAGGCACTTTCAAGCAGAAATGAGATGATCCAATTGGCTCCTTTCCCTTGGAAAGCTCAGGACAAGCTTGCCAGAAATGGAACACTGGCCAGGCAAGGACAGCCTCAAGAATAGCTTTAGGACAAAAAGATGGGAACAAATAAGAAGGCACAACTGAGTTCAACAGGATGGAGGAAGTCCTGAGCCGCTCTCAGATGGACTGACCCTGAGGTCCTCAGGCAAAGGGATGAGGACAACATTCGGAGATCAGAAGGGTTTGGGACTTGGTCTCACCCACAGATTCTATAACTCCATGTGCTCCCCACATGGTAAAAAGCCTTCCTTTCCACCACCATGCACCCCCACCGGTCCCTGCTCCTGTGGCCGTCCCCATCAGAAGCACTGGGTGATCATTTCTGCAAGGTCAGGCGCTGGGTCCTTATTATTCACTGCTGAATTCCCCCAGGTCTGGTGCAGAACCACTCACCTAGAATGCTCGCACTAAACTCATGCTTCCTCCTGTATTCATTCAACAAATATTAATTATATATATATGCACTGTGCCAGGGACAGGGCTAGGCGTCTTGTGAATAATGAAGGAAAAACAACATCAACAGACAGCCAAGGTACCTGCCCTCGTGAAGTTCATAGTCTAGAGGGGAGACAGGAATATTTCTTAAAATGAACAAATTGAATACATGATTGTGAGCTGAGCTCGGTGTAACGAAGGGAAGGAATGAGGTGATAGAAGATCCTCAGGTTGGTTGGTGGGAGGTGACATTTTAGCAGATGTCTGAAGCATGAGCAGGGGAAGAACCGTGTGAGGAAATGAATGAAGAAATAAATAAGTGGGAGGAGGCTGACCAGGATCTTCCTCCCTGACCAGAGGGAAAGGGCTGAGAGGCAGTGAGCGCTGCCATTTAAGAATGACCAGCAGTGCCAACCACAATGCAAGAATTATATCACTCACTTTTTTAAACAACCCTAGGTAGCAGGACTCTCCCACCCTCATTTTATGGAGAAGAAAACAGAGACTCGGGAAGGACAGGTCATGTGCTCAGACCCTCACAGCTGGTAAGTGGCAGAGCTGGATTCTAACTCAGTTTAAAGTTTATGTGACGTTAAGCTCCTGTTCTTAACCCTGCAGCTCCTTCCTCATGAGGAACCTGGGCCTGGAAGCACCCTTACCTGGACTTCTATGTTGCATGAAGGTGGCTTCTGTCGCTAGAGTTTGCCTTCCCGCTGGGAGCCCCACGACTGAGTCCTAGGGCAAGGCTTCTAACTCAGAAGCCACATGGATGCCTCCAGAAGAGTCACTTCACCTCTGGTGGGCAGGCGCCTGTCAGGAAACCCACACAGGTATGTTTGGCCAGCCCAGGTGTGAGACCCACTGACAAAGTGCCAAGGCCCCAGCCATAGTTCGTCCGGCATTCCCACCTGGGGAAGCTGTTTATGGACCAGAGGTAACAGATAGGATCTTCTTGCCTGGGGAGGTCACAAGGCTTGTGACAGGTGCCCTGTCCTGGGATGGTGCGTGGCTGATGGGAGGGTGTGGGGACTGGGGACAGAGGAAGAGTTCAGGGCTAGCACAGGAGAATTCCAGATCCTCACCCCTAAGCTTTTTTGGCCTAGAGCTGGCACCATCTCCCTGTCTCAGGTGCTCGGCTGGCCAAGGGCAGTGACTCGCCACGCCCATCAGAGATCAGAAGCAGCCTCCCTGGCTCCCTGTCCCTAATTCCATCCACTTCTCACAAGGCAGCTGCAGGCTGGAGTCCTCCCCATATCTTGCCTCCCCACCTCCTGCCCCTGAGCCACCTTCAGCACATATTTTGAGAAAAATCTGTATTTCTCTGGGCACTTCACTGTGTATTACCTCCTCTTGTTCTTTATTCTCCTGTTGAAGAAACATGAATTGTCAGCGTTTACAGGTTGTTTTTTTTTTGCAGAGTTCCAGGTAGGACGTGCATTACCATTTCACAACCAAAGCAGCAGAAGTCTGGGGCGGTGAAGGTACTTACCTGAGACTACTCTGAATGTAAGTGGTGGAGCTAAGGTTGCATTTGACGGGAGTCCAACCTCAAAGTGAGAATGCTGATTGTCTCCAGCTATGCCACCCCCCAGGCTTTCTCAGAATTCTGCATCCCTCCCAGCTTGGCACCTGGCCCACACAGGGCAGGCCAGAAACCCGTGTTCCCCAAAACCCCCTTGGGGGTCTGCAGGGCTGCCGGGGGCCCACAGGGCGCTGCCACTGCAGAGTGCCCGCTTTCGAGGCAGCTGGTTATGGCTATGAGGCTGGATCCACTGCCAGAGAGACCTATGCCGTCTCAGATCAGTTTCCTCTCTGTAAACCGAGTATGTTAACATTCACCTCAAAAAATTCCATAAGATTCAAATGAGGGGAAAGGAAGAAAGGGCCGGCACATAATGTAATGATTGTTTTAAATTGTTTGCCTAAGGCAGGCAACTGCACAGCACCCTCTAAGATGAGGCTGCTTAACTCTGCTCCTGTGGGATCCTGGGCAAATTTCTTAACCTCTCTGTGCCCCAGTTTCCTCACCGGTTAAATTACTATAATAATAGAACCAACTTCATAAGGAAGTTGATTGTTGTGAACCCGTGAACAGAGGCTGACATAGAACAGGCTCTCAATAAAGAGGGTGAATCGATATGTAGCTGAACACAGCCTCTGTCATAAATAAGCACCAATAGATATTGGCCATTATTAGTTATTAACCTTTGTTATTATCTCTTTATCTGGCACTTCTCATCTGCCAAGAAATACCTTCCTCTAGTCCCATATTCTTTCTCCATCCCCCTCTTCAGCCTGCCCCAGCTGGGAGTTCCAGCAGTCCTGAGCACATGGACCAGAGGAGTGATGTTTTTCCCTTTCAGAATCTATCTTCCAAACTTCACTGATTGTCTGGATTTACTCTCTCTCTCTCTTCCCCCCCCCAAGTCAGACAGTTCTTTCCTGTGAGCTAGAGGTTTTGTTTTTCTCTGTTCAGTTTGAATTCTGTCAATTATTATCCAATTAGTCACCTCTCCAGAGGTGGACTGCCCTTAAAAAAAAAATAAATAAAAAAGGAAGGTGTGTGTTTGTGACTAGGTGTGAGTGTTCTGCACGCAGCGGGTGGGAGGGGAGCGATCAAGTAGGAACTGCCCTGGTATTTATGTTGATGTGCACGTGGGTTAAACTACCCCCCTGGGAATATAAGCCTGTATGACTTTTCTTAATCCATGCTCAGTTGGAGGGTTCTGGGGCGGCTTTCTCCCCTCCCTTCTCGCCTCTCGGTTCTTATAGCTCAGCCTGCCTCCAGCCAGCTTTGCCCACTGGACTCGCTGACCCCAAGCAGTTGAAGGTGCAGCAAGGAGTGACAATGAGCCCTTTTTCCTCTGAGACAGGCTGCATCTTCCTGGCTGTCCTCGCTGTGCTAGGGGGGACAGCTCTTTGCAAATACAACAAATGCCCAGGACTTGTGCAGCTGGCCATCTGCCTCGCGAGCCTCTGGGGAGGGGCTTGCTGGCTCAGTCTGTCCCTCTTCTGGGGCTTGGTCCTTTTCTCCTTGTCATGTTTCTTCGTGTATACTTACTTATCTGGCCAAGAATTGTTACCTGTGGATGAAAAGGCAGTCCTGGTGACAGGTAAGCGGACGGCGCTGCTGTTTTCAGGGAAGGCTCAATCTGAAACTGACTCTGGCTTATCCGGACTTTGTCAGAACTGGCTAAAAGAGAAAATACTTGGCATGGGGCAAATGAAAGCACATCCCCAAGTGGTTTCCACTACATTCCTTTGATTCTCTTTCTTCAGGAGGTGTGCTTGCTCCTTGGGGCTGGTGGTGTGAGGGAAGGGGAGGATGACATGCACCCAGGCAATGATTTTGCTAATTTCCCGAGAATAAATATTAATAACTGAGCACTACAGTGTTGCTTCTGTTTTGTTGTGCCCTCCCCTCCCCGAGACACCTCTTAGATTCTTTTAGGCTTAAATGGAATTTTGTTCTAAGACGAGTGTTTGGCCAGTTTCTCGACCTGGGCTCCTCTTCCCTAGGGGTGCAAGAAAGCTGATGAGCTGGGTTGTCTACTTAGCCTTTGCCAGTTTTGAAAGCTTGAAGGGACTCACTCACCTGAGCTGGAGACTTTGAGACTTACCTGGCTGTGGTCAAGAACCTCATGTCAAGTTTGTCATTAGCCCTTTAGTGTTTTTTAATTGGATCAAGTTGGCAGTGTGTCCAAAATCCAGCTGCCAGGTTTTTCCCTTGTTATGTGTTTTTTTTTTTTTTCTCATGCAGATGTGAACCCAAATTAAATTTCTTTGTGTTGCAAAACTGGTTTGTTTAGTTATAAAGTTTGGGCTTGGACAGGGCTCTCATTAGGACTATCCAGAGTTATCCTAATCCAGAAAGCCCTGGCATGATAAGGGTATGAGGTGCAGAGCCTTTGCTGGGAGATCACGACCCAACCCTGGGTCATCCATGGGGGTAAAGGCAAGCATGGGCTGTGGGAAGGAGAAAAATCAGGAGCTTTGACAATTTACAGAGAAATGGACTCTTCACGTGAATTTTTCTATTTTTGCCTTTTGCTTAACCCAACAACAAAATTCTTTCTTGTAATAAAATGCAAGTTGGTGCGTGTTGTTTCAAAGTGCTATGGAAAAACAAAGCTTCTTAAAATGAATTTAAGAAAACTTTAAAGGTAGAAAACGTAGTCAATTTATGGGCAGCACCTGTGGCTCAAGGAGTAGGGCGCTAGCCCCATATACGGGAGGTGTCAGGTTCAAATCCAGCCCTGGGCAAAAACTGCAAAAAAAAAGAAAAAAAAAGAAAAGAAAATGTAGTCCATCTCAACTCAATGGGCTGTTTCTCTGCATGAATGTGTGGTATCACCTGGAGTCATGTCCCTGGGAGATGGGGTTTCCACCTTTTCACTAGAAGTCTCAGATAGCTTATGGCCCAGGTGAATGCTATTAAGTCTCAATTATTCTGTTCTACGTACAGTACCAAAGTACCCATGAATGTTGGAACAACTGCACATCAAATTTATATTTTGTACTTTTTGTGTGAAGAAAGATGGAATAATTCAACACATTAAAACAAAAAGCAATACCATAATCGACAGCGGTGAGATCTCCTGGAAGTCCACATAGTCGTGGGAAATCAAATTCAAAGAGGAGACTTCTCAGACTAATAAATGAGAATATTCACTCTTAAGATAAAGTTAGGCAAACCTCAGCGTGTCTGAGAAAGTGGGAATCCACTCTTTCTTGTTTCTATTGTCAACATTTTTTTTTTTAAACTTTGCTTTTCATGACGCAGGCCTGCATTCATGCTCACAGAAATACACACCCAACTTCATGATCCCATATACTAACTGTAGAAATGTGTTTAGAGCCAAGTGAAATAACTGCATCAATTAGGCAACTCGAGCTTGCTGACTAATCCCTAAATGAGATACTTAGCCCAGAATTAAGAAGACCATTACATGTATTTAAAAGTGACTGAAATGTCACTTTATGATTATTTATCATTTTTCTGAGGAATGCCATAGGCTCAATACCATTCTAGGGAAGGTTTCAGGACTTTTGTACTACATGGAAAAATTTTAAATGAATTCATTTAGTTAGACCAGAATGTCTTGGAATAAAAAAAATGAGAACCTACTTTGAGTTTGGAAAGATCTCTGTTTCAGGCTGGCTTATTTTATAAATTGCGTGCATTGTGGTGGGGGCAGAGCAGGGAGAGAAATGTGGCAGTGTACATCAAAAGCCATAAATACCATTCTTTCATCTGATCATTCAAAGTCTTGTAAATTTCTCATAAAGAGGGCAGCGCCTGTAGCTCAATGGGTGGGGCACCGGCCACATACACTGACGTTGGTGGGTTCAAACCTGGCCCCGGCCAGCTAAAACAACAATGGCAACCACAACAACAGCCACAACAACAAAATAGCTGGGAGTTGTGGCAGGCAGCAGTAGTCCCAGCTACTTGGGAGGCTGAGGCAGGAGAATCGCTTAAGCCCAAGGAGTTTGAGGTTGCTGTGAGCTGCGACACCACAGCACTCTACCAGGCAGGGGTGACATAGTGAGACTCTGTCTCAAAAAAAAAAAAAATTCTCATAAAGATGCAATCTAAAGTATGGAAAAAGAGTAAAAGCCAAACAAAGCGACACAGTCAGCACAATTTTATATGTAAAATAGTGAAATATCAAAAGCAACTAGAATGGTGATAATTTAAAGCTCATCCTCCTGGTGTAACAATGCGCAGCCATTACAAATGACAGTCATAAGGACCGTGTTACAACAAGGAAAACATGCAGGATATCCCAATGTCTGAACAAGCCTGGGCTTAAGTCAAATGGGCTGGGTGAAAAGTCATTACAATAGGTGGAAAGAATTTGTCAGCAGTTGGATTAGAGTAATCGGATGTTTCCTCCCCTCTGGATTTTAAATTTCTCTGAAGTCATCATATTACGAAAACACTTAAAATAGAAGTAACATTAACGAGGTGAGGTTATTTTACTTGCTATTTAATTGCGAACCAAGGTGAAGGACAATTACAAAGACAAGTTCAAAATATGACCTTTACTTTACTTCATTTTGCTACGATGGTCAAAGGTCTTTTGCCTCGGAAAGACTATGATTACAGTAGGAAGAAGAAATAAACGAGATAGAGCATTTGAACATGTATTTGTCTTCAAGGTGCCTGAAGGTACTTAGGACATTTGATTCTTTTTAAATTTTATTTATTATTTATTTATTTATTTATTTTTTATTATTGCTGGGGATTCACTGAGGGCACAAAGAACCAGGTTATATTGATTGCTTGCTTTATTTTATTTTTCCCCCCTCCTATCAGAATTGCCTTTATTTTCTTTTTATTTATTTATTTATTTTTATTTCTTATAGTAAACTATGTACATTAATGCAATCATGGGTATGGTGTGCTGTTTTCATATACACTTTGAAATACTCTCATCAAACTGGTTAACATAACCTTCATGTCATTTTCTTAGTTATTGGTTAAGACATTCATACTCTGCTTTTAGAAAGATTCACTTGCACCTTTGTAAGATAAACCCAAGAGGTGACCCCACCAATCAC
>CAUYQV010016052.1:0-11888 GCA_963574575.1 Galagoides demidoff | reverse complement strand
AACAACAATGATGGCTGCAACCAAAAAATGGCCGGGCGTTGTGGAGGGCGCCTGTGGTCCCAGCTACTTGGGAGGCGGAGGCAGGAGACTGGCTTGAGCCCAGGAGTTGGAGGTTGCTATGAGCTGTGATGCCATGGCACTGTACCCAGGGGGATAGCTTGAGGCTCCGTCTCAAAAAAAAAAAAAAAAAAAAGAAGTGGCAAGAGCAGGCATCCTTGTCTTATTCCTGATCTTAAAGAAGGAAGTAGATTTTCTTTTTAAAAATTACCTTTAGACCAGATGTAGTGTCTGGTGCCTATAATTTTGGCACTTTGGAAGGCCAAGGCAGGAAGATTGCTTGAACCCAGAAATTGAAGACGAGCTTAGGCAACATAGTGTGACTCCCATCTCTACAAAAAAAACCTCTAATTCCTGGGCTTAAGTGATTCTTTTGCCTCAACCTCCCAAGTAGCTGGGACTATAGGCACCTGCCACAATGCCTGGTTATCTTTTGGTTGTAGTTGTCATTGTTGTTTGGTAGTCCTGGGCTGGATTTGAACCCACCAGCTCTGGTGTATGTGGCTGGTGCCTTAGCCACTTGAGCTCTAGGCGCCCAGCCCAAATATTAACTAGTTTGGGATTTTTTATTGCATATAATTTTATAAACTTATTGTATTTACTATAATATTGTCTGCATGTGTACTGAATTTAAAAGTCTATATAATTGTCATTGGGTCAGCTACATAATAATGTGTAATATGCACAATAATGTACAATGTACCACCATGTACACATTTTCTTCTGTTTATGGACATTTAATTATTTCCTCCTTACTATTATAAATGTTCTGTATGTATATCTTTGCACATAAGAAGTTGTCTACATACATAGAATAAACTCCTGGAAGTGTCCTGGATCAAATGGCATAAGAACCATCTCCATATATACAGTGGAACATCTGTAAATTGACCACCCAGGGACTGTAACAAATTAATCAACATATGGAGGTGGTCAACACAAGGAACTAGGCCTATTGTACTGATACATGTGGTGTATGTCTTGTCTATGAAAATTAGGGCAATGTAGGTGGTTAGGGTAAGGAGGAAGTCAGCTATGGAAGTTCTGCTATATGTGGCCAAGTTTCCTTCTAGAATAGAAAGTAGATCCAACTTATACCCCACTAGCCAGGTTAAATGTTATTTGATAATGTAGTCTAAATTTTAAAAGAGCTTGCTTAATTTCATCCAGTCTCTAAAGTCATAAGCTGCTAGTAATTTGCTCCAGGCTTTTGTTCATGATTTATGCTAATCAAGTAACTTAGGTAAACACCGCATGCAGGAAGTGAGGCAGCCAGAGTGCCTAGGATGCCAAATGTAAGGAGGTATTTGCATAACCGGGAGTATTAAAGGCTTTAAATTTTGCTCCACAAGTATATCATGTGCCTCACCCTGGTCTCCAGCAAATAGCTCATGTTTTCCCAAAATCTTCATGTGAAGCACATCCTTTGGAACCAGAAGGTCAGGGCTTTGGGTAATGTTTCTAAAATGAATCAAAATTACTGTTTCTCCTCTTCTCCATGGAAGAATGGAAACAACCGGTCTATAATACAGTCCCTAGGACAAATGTCAGCTCAGGCCTGGAATGATAAACTGGTCCCCCCAGAGGCCAGAAGTATCATTATTATATGTTCTTTGTCATGCTAAAGAATCCACATTTACTCTGAGGAGGAAGGGGACTTGGAAAATTTCGGTGGCTACTGACTTGGCAGTAGGGACAGGGGAAGGGATGTTGGAGGAAACACCTGCATTGTGCCTAAGGTCAGCTGAAAGCTGGCAAAAGGCTGAGGTGGGATAATAGGAGTAGAATGAAACGAAGGAAACAAAACAAAGCAAAACAAAAGAAGAAAAAGAGTGGAATGGACAGCTCCAGGTGAGATCCAACAGCTTTCAAGAAGCTGGAATTTGCAGAAGTTGATTGTTCAAGGGTAAGAGAGAAGTTTAGGGTGAACGTCCAACAGGTGTTTGGATTTTATAACTGGGTAGATGGTGGTGCCAGGGAAGGAGGACAAGTGGAGAAGGAGGTTTGGGGGTAAAGATGATGAGTTTAGTATGAATATATGAACCTGGATGTACTTATGAGATAGCAAGAGCCAGCTGTCCTAGGCACAGGAAGAAGCAGAGGTCAGGAGGGAAGGTGAGCCTGGACCTGTAGATGTAGGTAGTAGTAGATGAGGATGGAGGGAGCTTGTAGTATGGGGAGGTGTCAAGGATGCTTAAGGGCCATTCCATTGACAGTTACCAGGGACCACTTAGGGTAATGGGTGGTTTACCAATTGCCAGATCAGACACAGACTGAGCCTACAGACAAGGGAGCATTCCAGTGGGGCATCAGAAGTTTCAGGAAGGAGTGGGTGGACAGCAAGGTCGGATCATTCTAAAGTCAGAATCAGTTAGGTAGAGGCCTGAGATGTCGAGCCCTGGATATAGCAGCTAAGCACCATTAATGACTTTAACAAGAAGAAATGAGAGTCTGTGGGTTGAGGAGAGGAGAGGAGAAAATGGAGTGAACACAAATAATTCTCACCAGAAACTCAGCTGTGAACTGAGAGACTAAGACTGGGCAAAGATGAAAGGGGGAGACTGGTGAGTTTCCAACCAAAGAGACTCTGCAGGGCTCCAGTGGTGAAGAGTGGAGCCAGAAGGAGGGAGCGATGATGCTCTAGGGGCCATCAGATCCCCGACACACACAACTACATGAAAACTGTGGGGTCATGGACTGGGTCTCTCTTACTACCCTAAACCCCTCTCTTCATCTTGTGCCTTTGTTCTCTAGGACATCAGCTGAGCTGTTGAGTCACCCTTTGTCCTTCTGGGCCCTCTTCTCTCTGCCTACTCAGGACCTGCCCTCTACCCTTCAGTTTCTGAGGCTTTGCAGTGCTTCGCTCACCCTATGTCCTCCTTCCCAGATTGTTTTCTTTTTTCCCCAGATATTTACCACGAGTGTTGCCTTCTCTGAGCAGCCCTCCCCAATTCTCCCCAACCCCTCCCAGCCCCTGCCCCTCAAGTGCAATTAGCCAGACTTGTCTCTGACCACCCACAGTCTTTGATCTCCCCCCGCCCAGGACTGATTGCCAGCAGTGTCACTTTTGTCTCATCTAGCTCTGCTTCAAGGCCATGAACCTGCACCATCTTACCCCCGTCTCACAAGGGTAAATGTTCAAGAAATGTGGGACATGAATAAATGAAGGAATCTTGGCCCTTGCTATTCCTATACTTCATTCATTCATTTCTTTAGAAAATTAATATGTACTGAGGACACCAGTGCCCAGGCACAGTGCCTGTGGCTTGGGAAGCCATGGTGAGCAAATCAGACCTGGCTATTCCACTGAGATGCCCACAGTCTAGCTGGGAAGGTAGATGTGAATCAAATAATTTTTGCAGGATGCAAAAATCAAAAATTTTGTAGAATGTCAGATCCTTAAGGACCTTAGCAGTCCCATCATTTTAAAGCTGAGAAGATGCCCAATAAGATACAAAAAACATGTGCCAGAGTTGCAAACACACCCTTCAGAGCCTGACACCCCTCCACTTTCCCACTTTCTATGCTCTCCTCCTGGCATCATAAAACAAAAGAAATTATCCTAACAGATATAAAACTCAGGTCGAACCATGTGGAAGTGTTTTTGTAAGTCAAAAACAGTTCAATGTCAGCCATTTCACATGGTGCAAGTGAAGATGTTCTTGCTTATTCCTGATAGCAGGCCTGTGAAGGCAGCACCATCCCCCCTTTTTACAGGAAAGAGAGGTACAGGGAGATCAAGTGACCGGCCTGAGGCTGATAGCTAGTCATGGCCCCTAGGAATCCAAATCTGAAATCTGACTGACTCCAGATCTGTGCCTCAGTTCTGTGAGCCACCTCAGCAAATGAATCTACCTTTAAACATTCAGTTGTGACCCTTAGTGGCTGCTGTGACATCAAGTGCACTGGTGATCTTTACCGCCCCAGCCTGGTCTCTTGTCTTTCTGCCCCACCGCGGCGGAACAAGACAGAGGAGTGCAACCAGCAGCATTCCACTCTGACACCCACTGCAGGTTGTCTCCCTAGATAAACACTTTTTTATTTGTTTTATTTTTGTGTTTTACAGCTGATACATTTAAATAGCTATGACTATTTTACTCAAAAGGCATCTAATGACAATCTAGAATGTACAAAGGCACATAAGCACGCAGTAAGATTTAGTTTCTAGGGCACCTGTTGCTCAGTTGTTAGGGTGCTGGCCACATGCTCAGGGGCTGGTGGGTTTGAATCTGGTGTGGACCTGCTAAAGAAACAACAACAACAAAAATAGCCAGGCTTTGTGGCCAATGCCTGTAGTCCCAGCTACTTGGGAAGTTGAGGCAAAAGGATGTTGATGCCATGGCACTCTACTGAGGGTGAGACTCTATCTCAAAAAAAAAAAAAAAAATTTAGTTTCTAAACAAAGGTTGCTCATAAAGGGGTGGTGCTGACAGCAGGAGCAAGTAGACACCTTTAGATTAGAAAGAAAGTAGTACATTCTTAGGCTGGCACAGTGGCTCATGCCTGTAATCCTAGCTCTCTGGGAGGCCAAGATACAAGGATCTCTTGAGCTTAGGAGTTTGAGACTGGCCTGAGCAAGAGTGAGACCTCATCTCTACTAAAAATAGACAATCAAGCTGGGCATTGGGGACTCCAGCTACTCAGAAGGCATAGGCAGGAGGACGTCTTGAGCCCAACAGTTTGAGGTTGCTGTAAGCTATAATGATACCATGGTACTCTACTCAGGGCAACAAAGTTAGACTGTTGAAAGAAAGAAAGAGAGAAAGAGAAGGGAAAGGAGAAACAAAGAAAGAGAGAGAGAGAGAAAAAGGAAGGAAGGGAGGGAGGGAGGGAGGAAGGAAGGACAGAATTCTATAATAAATGAGGAAAATACAATCTGGGACTTCTGATAAAGAGAATAGGTGGAAAAATTCAGAGCTTTAAATTAAAAAAAAAAATAACCCAGTATGTTCAGTTAAAGGCTTAGGGAACTTATATTTAGACATATGTACAAGAAACAAAGGCATTCCAGATAGTTGGAACACCAGGAGCGATCTAGGCTGATGTGTCCTTTTTTACTCTTAAAGGGCAGTAGCAGGTGGACCTGCTATCTATGTCTTAGGGACCTGCTAAGTTGGTGGAAACAGAAGCCAATAATGGTGGCAGGAAGATGGATTGATCGGATGCCCCGAGAGAGGACAGAAACTGGGAAGTCAAAGATGGCCTGGTCTCACCCAGATAGCCCCTGCCGTCCTTTGATCTTCCTTAGATATGCAGACCTCGGACTTCAGGGAGTGCTGACATCCTGTACAGGTCAAGGATCTCGAGGGAAACAAACTGGTAGAATGTATATACATATCTGTACACACAGGAGAAAGAGAGAGAGAGAGAGGCAGGCCCTGGTAGGATGTATACACACATCCATATACACAGGAGAGAGAGAGATTTCTTTTAAAGAACTAGCTCACACATTTGTGGGCATGCCAAGTCTGGAATTGGTGGGGCAGCCCAGTAGGCTGGAAATTCTGGCAGGAGCTGGTGTGGCAGTGTTGGTAGGAAGGCAGTCTGGAAGCAGAGGTCATTCCCTGGGAAACCTCGGTCTTTTAAGGCCTCAAGTGATCGGACAAGTGCTACCCATTCAGGAGGCCACTCACCTTTACTTAAAATCTACTGAGGGAAATGTTAGCCATGTCCCCACAACTCCTTCTCAGAGACATCTAGACTAGTGTTTGAGCAAGAACTGAGCACCCACAGTCTGGCCAACTTGGCCCATAAAATTAACCATCACACATTCTAGACAACATGACTGGAAAAATAGATTGTTAGTTACCAAAAATCCACTTAGTAAGGAAGGAACCAAAGGAGATGGACTATTCACAACCAAGTAAAAACAAGGAACACTCAAGCGGAAACATGCATGACCTCTACAATTCAAGATATCGATAACATTAGGTGAGCACCCTGATTAAATAAATAAAAATAAACACATGACACCCCCCACACACACCTGTGAGTCTGTGTGGAAACTGACCCCACGTTTGGAGCTCTGTCCAGGCACTGATCCTCATTCAGCCGGACCAGAACTGCAAAGCTCCTCTCCGCTCCCAGGGATGCCACCGCCTCTCAGAGCTGCCTCAGGGCCCAGGTCCTTATTTCACAGCTGAAGAAACAGACCTAGAAACAAGGAACAAGCTGAGTCTCCTGTTGTCGGAACACCCTGAGTCAGGGCAGTGTGCCGGTGGCCCTCCTGGGTCCCATGTCATTGCTTCACGGAACTGTCTAGAGGAGCCCTACTTTTAAAAATTAAGATTCTCCATGTTGGTTGAACATTGCAGTCACTGGAGGATATTTGAAAACTATTGATAGCTGGGCCCGCCCTCCCTCAGAGGTTCTGACTTAATTGGTGTGGGGAGTGGCCAGGGACCTTTTAAGCTCCTTAGGAGATTCCAAAGTGCAATCAGAGCTGAGAGTTGGGTGGCTTCATGCTGTCATGTTTGCCACCCTGAACAGCAGCTAATTCTTTTTACTCTGTCCAATTTGAAGACCATTCTCTGATACAGAATGTTGGAGTAAAATTGGATTCTGCTATCAGAAACTCAGTCTTACGTAACTGTTTGCTAACATTGCCTTACTCCCGGTAGTCCCTTTCCTTCTGACTCGCCTGGCTCAGAACATACCTGCAAGGACTCCTGCTCGTCTGCAAGTGCCTCGGTTAGACCTCGGCCTCCTTACTACATTTCTTAGGGGTGCATTCAACTCTTTGGAAACACCCTGGGGTTTGGGCTTCTTCTCCCATATTTTGCACATCTTTGTCAAAACAGCTCTGCACGCTGCAGAGGGTGTGCAGAGGTGTGTGAGATATAGTCCCTTCTCTATTGGGCTGACGGCCAAGTGACTGCAACAGTCAGAAAGCCCCTGCCACACGGGCAGGAGGTGGCATTGGATCTGGGAGTGCAGGGAACTGGCTGGGTGAGAAGGTATGAAGAGTAGTTGGAAGGCCATTCCAGACAGTTGGAACACCAGGAGCGAAGCATTGACACGTGCGGTATCAGGGACAGAGTGGGACTGAGGCTGGGAAGGCCTTTTTATGGGCCTTATGTGGTTTACTCTGAGGGTGCGGTGTTTTGCAGAGCCGGGAAGTGAAGTAATGGTGATTTTGATTTCACAGTGTTGCTGAGAGTGTTGTACTAGATGGTAGGCAGGGAGCAGGGGCAGCAAAGCCAGCTGTCTCCTACTAGGTAAGTAAAGACAGTGGGAGTGGAGATGGGGCAGGACTGGGCGGGGGGGGGCTCTGAGGCAGAGGTTTAGCCAGGACTGGCTGGCTGACTGGTGTGGGCAGGGTCCCATCTGGCCTTTTCTGGGTCCTTATGCATATCAGAAAAAGGCACCCCTATGAGCAGATATGCCTCAAACTGTGGGCTTAGGACTGGACATGCCCAGCTGTTTTTTGTGGCCCTGGATGAAGTTGTGAAAGGACACCCTTGTCTTGGAACACACACAAAGATGTCTTTCCTTAGCTATTACAGATGCAAAGATGACAAGATCATTTTTCTTTCTGCCTTCCTTTTTATTATTGCAAAATATTAAGGGGGTACGAATGTTTTTGTTGCATGGATACCTGGTGTAATGCTTAAGTCAGGGCTCTTAGTGTGTCCATCACCAGAATACGGTTCACGATACTCAAGCGGCAAGTTACTATATTTCTCCCCCCTCTTCTTGTTTTCCAATGTCCTTTATATTTCTCTTGCCTGTGTGCCCATCATTTAGCACCCATTATCACAGAGCACATGTACTGTTTGTTTCTCCATTCCTGAGATACTCTGTTTAGAATAATGGTCTCCAGTTTCAACCAAGTTGCTGCAAAAGACATTATGTCATTCCTTTTTATGGATATTACTCCATGGTGTGTATATGAAATATATATATCACATTTTCTTTATCCACTTAGGATGATTCCACATCTTTGCAGTTGTGAATTGTGCTGTGATAAATAGCAGGTGTCTTTTTAATAAAATGACTCCCTTTGGGTAGATACTCAGTAGTGGAAATGCTCGATCAAATAGTCTACATTAATTTCTTTGAGGAATCTTCATGCTATTTTCCATAGAGGAAAACTAATTTGCAGTCCCCTAGTAGTGTATAAGCATTCCTTTCCCTCTGTACCTATGCCAGTATCTATTGTTTTTTGACTTTTTTTTTGAGACAGAGTCTCACTATGTCGCCCTCAGTAGAGTGCTGTAGTGTCACCGCTCATAGCAACCTCAAACTCTTGGGCTTAAGTGATTCTCTTGCCTCAGCCTCCGAAGTAGCTGGGACTACAGGCGCCCATCACAATACCCAGCTATTTTGTTATAGTAGTTGTCATTGTTGTTTGGCAGGCCAGGGGCCAGGTTCAAACCCACCACCTCCCGTGTATGAGGCTAGCGCACTAGCCGCTGAGCTACAGGCCCCGAGCCAACGGCTACTTTTTGTTTTTGTTATTGTTGTCATTGTTGTTTAGCATGCCTGGGCTGAGTTCGAACCCACCAGCCCCGGTGCATGTGGCCAGCATCCTCTAGCCACTGAGCTATAGGCGCCAAGCCCATTTTTTGACTTTTTAATATTGACCATTTTGACCAGTGGTGAGATGGTCTTTTCCTGTGGTTTTAATTTGCATTTCTCTTATGATTAGTGATGCTGCACATTTTTTCATATGCTTGTTGGACATATATGTCTTCTTTTGGAAAACTTCTGTTCATGTCGTTTCCCCTCTTTTTGAAAAAAAATTTTTTTTTTTAGACAGAGTCTCACTATGTCATCCTGGGTAGAGTGCTATGGCAACACAGCTCACAGCAACCTCAAACTCTTGGGCTTAAGCAATTCTCTTGCCTCAGCCTCCCAAGTAGCTGGAACTACAGGTGTCCGTCACAACACCTGGCTATTTTTTGTTGAAGTTGTCATTGTTGTTTAGCTGACCCAGGCCAGGTTCGAACCCACCACTCTTGGTGTATGTGGCTGGTGCTGTAACCACTAAGCTACAGGTGCCAAGCCTTTTCCCCGCTTTTAATGCAATCTTTTTCTTGTTAACTTGTTTGAGTTAATTGTAGATTCTGAATGTTTGCTTTTTATCAGATACAGATGAATAGTTTGTGAATATTGTCTCCCATTCTGTAGGTTATCCATATACTCTGCTATTTATTTCCTTTGCTGCGCAGAAGATTTTTAATTTAATGACATCCTATTAATTTACTTTTGTTATTGCTGTTATTGCTCTATTTGCCTTTGAGGTGTTAGTTGTAAATTCTTTTTCCAGGCCAACATGTAGAAGAGCCTTTCTGACATTTTCTTGTAGAATTTTTATGGTTTCATGGCTTACAATGTCTATCAGTCCATCAGTCTTTTAACCATCCTTTTTTATTTTTATTTTTTTGCCTATTTATTTATTTATTGTTTCAGGTTCAGTGAGGATACAAAGAATTAGGTTACACTGATAGCATTTGTTAGGTAAAGTCCCTCTTATAATTGTGTGCTACCCTCGTTTTAACTGTCTTGAATTACTTTTTACGTATGGCAGGAGATATGGATCCTGTTTCACTCTTCTGCATGTGGCTATCCAGTTTTCCCAGCCATTTATTGAATAGGGCTTCTTTTCCCCAGTGTATGTTGTTGTCTGCTTTGTCAAAGATCAGTTGATTTTGATTGTATACAGATAGTTTTATTTCTGAATTCTATTGAGTTCCATGGGTCCATATCTCCTTTTTTTTTTTTTTGCAGTTTTTGGCCAGGGCGCTGGGTTTGAACTTGCCACCTCTGGCATATGGGGCCAGCTCCCTACTCCTCTGAACCACAGGCACCGCCCCATATCTCCTTTTTTATACCAATACCATGCTGTTTTGATTACTAGAGCCTTGTAATATAATTTGAAGTCAAGTAATGTGATGCCTACAGATTTGTTCTTTTGCTTAAGAGTTCTTTGGCTATTCAGGCTCTGTTTTTGGTCCCAAATGTAGCATAGAATTATCTTTTCTAGATCTGTGAAATATGACATTGGTATTTTGATGGGGATTACATTGACCCTGTAAATGATTTTGGGCAGTAAGGACATTTTAACAGTGTTGATTGTACGAATTTGTGAGTATGGGATTTGTGAGCAGTTCCATTTGTTTACATCATCAGTGTTTTCTTTCATCAGTGTTCTATAGTTCTACTTGCAGAGATGTCTTACCTCCTTGTGTAGGTACATTCTTAAGTATTTTATTTTCTTTGTAACTATTTTGAATGGTTTTTAGTGCTTAATTTGACTCTCAGCTTGACTGCTGTTAGAATATAGAAATGCTACCAGTTTGTGTACATTGATTTGTAACCTGAAACTTTGCTGAATTTATTTATCAATTCTAGGAGGCTTTGGTGGAGTCTTAGGTTCACTATTAGATATAAGATCATATTGTCATTGATCAGGGGTAGTGTGACTGCCTCTTTCCTGATTGGGATGCCCTTTCTTTTTCTTGACTGATCATTCTGCCAAGACTTCCTGTACTTTCTTGAATAGAAGGGGGGACACAGGGCATCCTTGTCTTGTTCTCTTTGTTTTCTTTCTTCTTATTGTGGTTTTTAGAGAAAATGCTTTCAACTTTTCTCCATTCAATATTATGTTGGCTGTGAGTTTGTCATATATGCCTTTTATAATTTGGAGGTATGTTTCTTCTATATCTAGTTTGTTAAGGGTTTTTTATTTTATCAAGAAAGGGTACTGGATTTTTTTGAATGTTATTTCTGCATCTGTTGAGATGACTGTGTGGTCTTTGTTTTTGTTTCTGTTTATGTGGTGAATCATGTATTGATATGCATATTTTAAACTATTCTTGCATCCCTGGGATAAAAACCACTGGATGGACTCGGTGCCTGTGGCTCAAGTGGCTAAGGTGCCAGCCACATACACCTAAGGTGGTGGGTTCAAATCCAGCCCAGGCCCACTAAATAACAATGACGCCTGCAACCAAAAAATATCTGGGCATTGTGATAGGCTCCTATAGTCCCAGCTACTTGGGAGGTGGACGCAGGAGACTCACCTGAACCCAGGATTTGGAGGTTCCTGTGAGCTGTGATGCCACAGAACTCTACCCAGGGGGACAGCTTGAGGCTCTGTCTAAAAAAAAAAAAAAAAACCCACTGGATGATGGTGAGTTATCTGTTTAATATGCTGTTGAATTTGGTTTGCTGGTATTTTGTTGAGGATTTTTGCATCTATGTTCATAAGAGATGTTGGTCTATAGATTTTTTGTTGTGTCCTTTCCTGGCTTTGGTATCAAGACAATACCAGCTTCCTAGAATGAATTAGGGAGGATTCTTTCATTCTCAATGTTATGGAATAATTTCTGCAGGATAGGTACCAGTTCTTCCTTGTAGGTCTGATAGAATGTGGGTGTGAATCTATCTGGTTCAAGGCTTCTTTGCTTTTTTTGTTGGTAAATTTATTTTTGTTACTAGTCTAATCTCACTGTTCTTTATTAGTTTGTTCAGGATTTCTATTTCTTCCTAATTCAGACTTGGAAGGTCATGTATTTCTAGGAATTTATTCATTTCCTGTACATTTTCTTTTTTTTCTTTTTTTTTTTTTTTTGAGACAGAGCCTCAAGCTATCCCCCTGGGTAGAGTGCTATGGCATCACAGCTCATAGCAACCTCCAACTCCTGGGCTCAAGAGAGTCTCCTGCCTCCGCCTCCCAAGTAGCAGGGATCACAGGCGCCCGCCACAACGCCCGGCCATTTTTTGGTTGCAGCCATCATTGTTGTTTGGCGGGCCCGGGCTGGGGATTCGAACCCGCCACCTTAGGTGTACATGGCTGGCGCCTTAGCCGATTGAGCCACAGGCGC
>CAUYQV010016049.1:0-27153 GCA_963574575.1 Galagoides demidoff | reverse complement strand
ATAATTTTGTTGCTTTGGTTTTAAAAGCTAGGTAGTTCCCTTTTCTCCACATCCTGAGCAAAGTATTGCAAGAATGGAGGAAAAAGTATCCAATGTACACACCTTTATTATGAAACTAATTTATACCTTTTATATGAAAGCTATAACCAAATAGCCTAAGAATGTGGGGAGGGCGAGGGAGAAGGGAGGGGGGAATGGGTGGATGGAGGGGGATTGGAGGGACCATTTTTGAGGTATATCTTACAGGGGTACAAGTGAAACTCTCTAAGAGTAGAATCAGAATGTTTTAAAACTATAACTGAGAAAATGACATGAAGGCTGTGTTGATTAGTTTGATGGAAGTATTTCGGATTGCATGCGAAAACCCCACACTGTACCCCAGAAGTGCATTAATGTACATAGTTACCATTCAATTAAATTAAAAAAAAAAAAAAGCTAGGTAGTATTTTTCAAGGAGGAAAGAAGAGGCTCTTATTGTCGCTGTTGTTGTTAATCAGGATATAGTCAGAAAAATCCATTTATAACCAAAGCTATACTTACAGTGTCATATGAGAATAAACCTCATTTAATCAGGTATGAAAAACCCCACACTGGGAAAAGAAGTTGTGCTTCATATGCAGAACCAAGGCTCAACGCCCTCCCAGGAGCCCAGCCTGTTTCTTCTATGGCTTTGGTGGTTCTGGACTTCTGGTGGTAGAGAGAATCACTTCCTGGTAGATGAATGACCTGAGCAGATTGGGGCAGTGGCAGGATTGGGGGAGGTCAAGGAGATAAATTCATCCACATTTATAGGTACTCCAGGAAAAACTGGAGGACATTAATTTCTTGGGGGTTTCTAGCCTCAAAACATGAGCATGAGTAAGAGCAATGAAAACTTCTCTGAAATAATAGAACCTATTGAAAATACAATATTAGATTCCCAGTGAGTTCTCATGACAGAGGTTAATTTTTTTGACCTATTAGTTACTTAACAGCATATAGTACTATATTTGCTGACCGTATTTCAAGGAAATTTATACGTATTAATTAACACTTCTTGCTGCACCAGTGTTAATGAAACAGAACAAAATCAAATGATGCCAGCTTTTCTGATCCTGTATAATCTTCAGGGATTATTTATGATCATATGGGATGGCTATTAGAAAAAGTGTCCAGAACTTTAAAGTAGGCAAGAGATCTTCACATGTCTTTTGAGAATGGTGTTGAACCTTTGTGCAGCCGTCTGCCAGAGTTCTCATTCCCTACGGTGCATGCCTTTATTTGACTTGCTATTTCCTATTTAGAATATCTTCAGCTTTTTAAGGGTAGATGTTAATTATAGAAAACTGATATAAATATATTCTTTCTCAATAGGAAAGAAAATGACATTTATCCCTATGTCATGCACATGAAAATATTGTAAGGCAAAGATCATGGTTTATTTTGTCTCTAATTTAGCTATTTGATTCCCATATCCTTGCAATGACATTATATACCCAGTCCTTTCTATTTTCTCCAGATCAGCTTTCCTATTCTGCTAGATGTCTCATTCATGAATTTAATCATTCTTTAATTCAACTTCACTCAAAAACATCTAGACACACAATCATTGACTACCCTCCTTGACACATGGGGAAGATTCGAAAGCAAGAATGAGTTAAGGTTTTTTTTTCTTTTAAGATAAAGATTTGAACCTGTTTTATAATGAAAAAAAAATGCCATGGCAAGGGAGATGTTAAAGGTACAGTGATTAGGAGACAATGAATGAATCAAACTCCAGCAAAAGCAGGAGAGCATAATATTCAGAATACAAATGGCTGCGTAATTCTTGGTTAGAAAAAAATAACCAGCTTTTCCTGTAATGGTAAAGAAAGGAGGAAAGGCTGGTTGTATATGTATGTGTGTGTTTGTGTGTGTGTGAAATATTTTGTAAGTTAAGGCAAGAATTTGAAGATGTTTACACCAAATAGGCAGTCTGTACTGAGAGAGTGAGGATTTGGAGGTGTGGTGGCTAATGTGATGTGATACTAAGGATGTGAGTCGCCAGGGAGGGGAACAGGAAAGGGACCAGATGGAAGGAGCTGGGAGTCAGCTGAAATGGGAGTCGGCTGTACTGCCTTACAGTGGGAAGTCAGGAAAGTGCAGGATGAAGCTACAGGTAATTGCAGGGACGTACTGTGGAATTCAGGTCCACATGGAAAGGAAAGAGGCTGCAGCTGATGGACACAGAAAACATGAGTGATGTCAAGAGAGCAGGATCCAGGGCAGGGCTGACGAGGGGGAGGCTGAGCACGGGAGGTGCGCCCCGCAGGAGCAGCCAATTTTTGCCAACAAGGTACAGGGAGAGGTTGGGGATAATGAGTCCACCAAGACTGTCCACCAAGGTGGAAAGTTTCAGATGATGACAAGGTTACAGTGTGAACAGCACTAGTATTTGTCACTCAAGAAATAAACAGGTCTCATCTCAACATCAAAAGACTTTGGGTGGGTTTGGGGACAGCCTGGTAAAGATGACTTCCCTGAAGAGCATCGTGTGACACTGGGCTCTCACTGCTAAGAGGTTCTCTTCTCATAGGAGCAGTTCTTGACCTCCCCCCCCCCCACCCAGATAACGCAGGGCACACAGGAGCTGAGGATCACAGGGAGGGGGAGAACAGCTCGGGAGGGTCACCTGCTGGGCTCCCGGCACTGTCCGCCCTGCACAGGAAGCAGCCCCTTGAACACGGCAGCAGCAAAGCAGACTCAGCACCCTGCTTCGTGGGGGACACAGACGCTGAGAGGACAAGTTACTTGACCAGTGTCACAGGCAGGAAATGTCAGGGCTCACACTCCAAGTTATGAGACCCCGAGTCCACTTTCATAATTGGCACATAGACCTCCCCAAAGAGTAAGGAAAAAGGATTGAGGAGACAGAGAGAAAGGGAAAAGCACCTAATAACGTATCCAGATGTACATGCAGACACTTTTCCAAACGGGGAGAAAAGCACCAAGTGCCACTAAACAGTTGGCCTTTCACAGATTGTAAAACTGTATCAATGTCCATATGTTAAAAGAATATTGAGAATTCACAAAACATACATCAGGAACACAAAGAAAAACCCAAGGTCTTTGTGCCCATTATTCCCATTGCTCTGCCTGTGATGTTCTTTTCCAAGTGTGTGCACGACTAGCCCTCACCCCTCCACGTCTGTACCCAAATGCTGCCAGCTTCTGAAGGCCTCTGAAGGCCGCTCTTCTCTGATCACCAGACCTGAAATTGATCAACGACCTGTCACCACTTGGGCTCTCCCTGGCCCCCAATGTCTGACATGTTGCAGATTTCACTTGTTCACTGTCTCTCTCACTAGAACGAAAGCCCCAGGACTGTCAGCTTTTTGTCTGTTCTGTTTACCGGTATATTCCCAACATCTACAATGGTTCTAGGGCCATGGTGAAAACTCAAATATTTTGAAATTTAATCTCAAGGTCAGGCAAATGCCCAATAACACCCCCCCCATATTCATATTCTCTCTTTCTCTACACATACCTGCTCTAGAGAGCAAGTTTCCAAGTAATGCTAGACACGAGAACTTGGCTTGTCCCTGCCACAGACATTTCTAATTCTTTATTCAGAATCCACTCCCCTCTTTTTCTCAGCAGACCCGGCTGTGTCTGCGGGCAGCAGCACAGTGTCGGGTAAGAACATCCTAACCCGCTCCAGTCCAGCATCTCCCGCTGACAACAGCTGAGGCGCAGGGCTGGCAAATGAGCTCACCAGCGAGGCGTCTCGGGAGCTCTTCACAAGGGAGAGGCACCGACTGGCACGCACCATCCTGCCGGTGCCCTTCTTCTTCCCACCTGGCATGTGAACGTGATGCCAGCTTTTACCTTGAGCCATTAGGGAACCTGGGAGAGAGAAGTGGGAAGACAGATGCCACCTCTGACGTCTTTACAGAGCTAGTGCACTACCACAGGCTGCTCCTTGAGGACAGCCAGGCATGGGAGGAAAAATAACCCAACCCCCACCCCGTAAGGCTTGACTTAGAGCTGTCAAAACCCAGATGTCACATTCCTGCTCCCCACTCTCTTCTCCTCTCCTTAGCTCTGATGTCACTTACACAGCAAAGCCTTCCCTCCCCTTCCTGCTTTAAAACAGCCTCCTAGCCCTGTGAACCTTTTCTGCATACCAAAGCAGCAGCCAGTGTACACTCAGGGAGGTGGGTAGGGAGCAGTTTGGCTCATTCCAGAAACTGCAGAAGTTCTGTGTGACTGGTGATGTCCATAAATGGCAAGTCGTAAGGCCAGAGGAGAAGGTCAGTTCCACGACATTTAGGTTTTATCCTACAGGTAATGAAAGGCATAGAAAGGTTTTAACCCAAGAAAATCTAGTGGGCAACTTAGAAATCTCACCAATGAAAGCAAATAAAAGTCAAAATAACAAAGTGAGAAATGAAGGCAGCAAAGCCCCAGGGAGTGGAGAGAGAGGTGAGAGGTTCGGAGACTCGGTGAGTTGACAATCGATGCACCTTCCCTTCCGTCCTCCTTCCTGCTCCTCCCGGATCCCACGCCCAGTCTCTTTTAGCAGCCCTGGCTGTGCAAACAGTCATCTGATCCTCTCACGCAGCCCCTTTAATTTCTTGTCATGATACTTTTTAGCTGCAGATGCACGTCTTGAATGTTCATAGGAAGCTTTTTCATGGAGAAGAATCAAAGGAAAAAGCCACTATCTTATTCTAGAAACCTTTTCCAATCCCTTAGTACTGGTGGCCTTAAATTTTCTAAGAAGCCAGTGTCACCACATCCCAAGGACGGGAGTATCTTAGCAGTTAACATTCTCACTCATGGGAAAATTAGCCTATGTGGGTATTGTAGAGCTGAGATGCTTCAGTAAAGCAGTGGTGCTGAAGGAGCACACGTGATGTTCCTAAGAGCGAGAATCGCAGCCCTGGCTGGCTGCTATCCAACAAAAATATCTGAAACTAAAATGAGGAAACCTGAAGAAAAAGGACAAAGAAATATTTTGACCCAGATAAAACTTCTTAGAGTCCTACTTTTATAGGGAACTAGAACCTGCTACAGCAAAACAGGCAGAATAGAGCAAGGGGGTGCTCGGCAGCTGCTTCCAGGACTGGCGGCCTAGAGTGGCCGAGCCCCGGGGACAGCCACGGCAGAGCTGGTCTCACCAGGTAGAGATGAGCTGCTTGCCTTACCCTTGGCTCACTGCTCCCCCTCAGTTCCAGAGGCTGATGAAGACCTCGTGATATATCCAGTAAAACCTAGATCATTGGGTGCTGGAACATCGGGAGAATCTGGCAGTCACAACTCTCTAACTCAAGAGAGGATGTGATCACAATCTCACTCACTGACAAACCAAGATCTGGCCTGAGGCCTCTTTACAATGCCCCAGCTGGGCCTGAAAGAACACTGTCCTCACTGACAGAGAGAGGACCCTTTGAGAGCCACTTCACGGACTGTAGTAACTCTAGGAAATCCCAATTACAGGACTGAAGCTAAGTCTTTGAACTTGGCCTGAAGCCCACTTGACACCAATTGACTCAAGATAGGATCAGGCCTGCCTGGATAAATCTGAAGAACAATGTTCTTTCAACAGAGACCCTGGTAAAGGGCTGGGATAAGGGGAAGGAAACATGTTTAATCAGGCTGTCCTGCTCATGCGGGATTGCACGGAGAAAGGCCCACTCTTATCAAGCTGTTGTGCTGGCATCTCCAGTAATGCAAGCTCTCTTCCCGGAACCAGACTACTAGTTAGCAGAAGCCCTAACATCTGCCTCTGGTCCTGTATGTTCCTGCCACAGCCAACCTCCCCATGTCCTTGACAAACCAGTACCATTAAATTATCCTTGATTTAATAAATACTTTTGAGCTATATAATGTCTCTCTCCACGAGCTTCCACCTCCCCAATATTCAGCTTCTATTTCTGTCACTTCACTCACACAGGGACTTCTGTCTATCTGTCTCCCCTATTAGATACCAAGTTCCTTTAACATAGGCAACTGCCATTTCTCATCGTCATGCTTTCAGAGCTTATCAAGATGTCTGGTGTGTGGTAGGCTGTTGAATGAATTAAGCAGATTCTATATTGTCTCTTACCTGTAATATTTTGGTTGGAAAATCCACCTCAATCATGTAAACAAGGTGAAACTCTCCCATGCAAGATCTGAAATCAGGAGATCAGTAAAACCAAAACTTAAACCTAGGTTTTCTTTCACTTACTTTTAAAAGAAGTATAAAAAATACATGTATGGTTAAAAATCTTACTGGTTAGTAAAGGAAGAATACAAGAATAGCTACATTTCAAAGACTAACTGTGTAAACAACTTAGAAAAACAGTAGGACCCCAACAACTTAATGGGGAAAAAGACATAGACAATTCACGGAAATGAAAAATACACAAGGCTAAGAAAACATTTTTAAAAACCTTTCCAACCTCACAAGATGTTATCTATTAAATTAGCAAAATTCTAACCAAACATTAATTCTGAAATGATGGTGTAATGTCAAAGAGCACTGATACACACTCAAGTTTGGGGTATCGACAAGGTTAGAGGAACAAGCGGCCTTAAGAACAGTTATAACAAAGTGTGCATGTGAGATTACATGTGTGTATATATAGTACTATGTATATAGATATAAAAATGTAAACTGAAAATACTTTATATTTTTCTATGATTTTTTTTTTAGAAGCAGGGTCTTGCTATATTGTCCAGGCTACAGTGCAGCAGCATGATCGTAGCTCACTGCAACCTTGAACCCCTGGGCTGAAGCAACTTTCCTCCCAAGTAGCTAGGACTACAGTCACACACCATGCGCCAGCTCATAGTCTCTCTATGTTGTCCAGAGTGGCTGCAACTCCTAACCTCAAGTGATCTTCCTGCCTCAGCCTTCCAAAGTGCTGGGATTGTAAGTGAGAGCCACCATGCCTAGCCAATATCCTGAGAAACTACAGTGTTGATCAGAATCATGCAGTATGAGTCAGAAATTAAGAACCTGGCTCCACTACTTATTAGCTATGTGAGCTCTGGTAAATTATTAACACTTTGGGCTCAGTTTCCTCCTTATTAGTAAAACTTTTTTAAAAAATATCCGCCTTAGAGAGTTGGGGAAAGATTAAATGAGAATATAAAGTTCAGAACAGTGCCTGGCACAGACAGTGCTCAAAAGTGCTAAACGCTGTTACTGCACATACTGGACATTTGGAAATAGCCAAATGTTTAAGGAGAGAATGATGGTTAAAGATTACAGTAAATCCATACAATGGCATATTATTATACAGTCATTAAAATGTTATCCATGAAGAGTTTTTAATGATGTTGGAAATATGTTTATAATATATTAAGTGAAAAAGCATGATATAAAATTGAATATATAGCATGATTTCAATTATGTAAAATATACATCAATACGTAAAAAAAGATCTAGCGGAAAACATACCAAAATATTAAAAGCAATTATTTTGAGCAGTAGAATTTGACTTGCTTGCTATTATTTTCTTCTTTACACTTTTCTATTGTTATTTTTTTTCAGTAAAGAACATATTACTTTTAAAGCCAGAAAAACACCATAATTTTAAGATGCTAAAATAAGGTAACAAATGGATTAATTTAAAAAATTTATAGAAATGACCAACTTTTTACATACAAATGATATAATACAGAAATTACTGTAGCTTGCCAAAACTCAATTATTTTGTCTAAAATTTACAAATAAGCAGAGTATATTAATATTAATGCAAAATATTAATAAGCAACATAAAGCAGTAAATATCCCTTGATTTAATTCATTTATAAATAAGTGTGTGAAATTTAGCACAAACAACGCACTCCCTGACCTACAGACCCATCCTGAGCAGGAGTGCCGGCTGGCCCCACCAGAGCTGGCCCCACCAGAGCTCCCTGCTCCGGCTTCTCCTTCCTGCTTCATTCCACGCTCCAGGGGCTTTTTCCCTTTCCTATCTATCCAACTACAAAGTTTCCACCCCTTTTGCAATTTTCGAAGGGAAGAACTCCTCCGGTCTGGTTGTTAAAAAAAGAAAGAAGACAAGGCTTTCTCACCACTTTGAATAACCCTTCCAGAATACTTCCCAATTCTTTATGTGCTATTTTCCCCTTTCTTAAGCAGCTTTAGACCCTGTGCTCCTCAACTCTACCTTTCAGGTTTCCCACTTTATTATTAGTCTAAGACGCCATGTTCATTTCAGTCAACCAATTTTTGTCGGTATAATACTCAGTCTATTAAACATATAAATAGCAGCCTCTATAAATGTCATTCAAGTTTTTAACAACAGTACTAAAGAGAATAAACAATCATACTTTACAGGAGACATTAGAAAATTCTTCATATTCTTATTAAAGGCATTTTTCGGAGCAAATCTCAAAACAGACTTATTTACCTATCAGCATTTTCACCTAAGGAGCCCTGGGTAAGACATTACGTCTGTATTTTAGTCAAAATGCTGAAAAACCATTCTAGCTAACAAGTAACAGCTGTTCACCCAAACATCATCCACATTGCATTAACCAGATCATTTATGACGGAATTTTTCAAAGTGGTATAAGCAGAAACTCTCCAGATGTTAATGTACTTTGTGGCTGTACGAGATTTAGCTCTCACAGTAAAAGCTACCCTTTATACAACCTACCAATTTAATGAATACCAAACTTTAAAAATTAATACAACACAATCTAAATGCACCATAAATTTATATTTGTTAATCTTGATGTTAGAACATTTAAACATTTTAAACTACATAAAAATATGACAAACGATATAAAATAGAAAGAAATTTGTTGACAACTTACTTCCAACACATCACTATTTCTCATATTGCAATTAAGCAACAAGACAGCTTACACAGCTCTTCAGAAAACATATAGTGTTTTTTAGTGGAGTGTTATCAACAAAAATCAGCACAATCCCACACAATGATGTCTCCAATTTATTATCTTTTCCACAGTACAAATTTTCACAAACCATAAATCTGTTGCAGTTATTCAAAGTCTGTAAACATGTGCCTGAGTCCCCACATCACCCCATCTCAGTTTAAGGTTGTGAATGTTTTAAGTCCTTCAATCAAGTTTCACTCTTCCACTTGCATAAGGAATTGAGAGCCCCCTCTCTTTAAATTATTTATATTCTATCATACAGGCTGCAATGCAGTAAATCACAGTGAAAGCCCTTGGGAAAACAAAACAACATGATCTTTACAGCAGGACTTGAAACTTTACAATATTAAATGCATTTAAAGAAGCTTCCCATAATAAAAGCGTGGGTTTTCATTTCCAGAAATCAAGTCAATTAGAAACCCTAGGTTCTACTTAAAAATCCATTTTGATCTAAAGGTGAAAACAGTCCCCTATCCATAGTCATTTTATAAACTCTACACAGTTTCACTTGCAGATATTTTCTTTTCCAGTCTGGAAAACAGTAGTGCAATTAGTTTCACGTCTTTTAAGTTATTTAGTCCAGGATGTAAATAGCTCTGTGGAAAGATAAGAAGATGCTCTGGTAAACAAGAAATGTTTTAAAGCCCATGCTGGCTTACTAGTCCATTAAAGCTTGTAAGTCCATAGTGGCTTTCAACAAAATGTTGTACAGACATCACTAATAACAAAGCAGAAATAAATAGGCAGAAATGACTGTAAACTGTCTCATCTCTTAATGATTTTTCAGTAATAACTGGCTTCACGAATTGATTTTATAGTCATTTAAATAAGCAGACAGTAGACAGCTGTCCTTAAGGACACTCCACTATGGCACTCAGTCTGGAAAGCCCCAATGGAGTTACCTTCCTAAAATTAAAACAAACAAAAAAAGGGAGTGGAGGGCAGGAGAGAAAAGTTTACAGATGCCACTTGAATGGGATTCCATCGAGTCTGCCAGTTCACTTAGATTTCTTCTTAAAAAGGCTTTTGATTTTGGATGGCTTTTTGCTTTTCTCTCCATTATGGCAAAGGTCATGTGGGATGCTGCTTATCCTGGCAACACTTGGGGCTTCCTGCACTGGTTTACTGTCATTGCCAGCTGAGGAACATGAAGGGTGGCGAGGCTTAGGCACCGGGATGCCACTGGAAAGCTGGTTCATACTACAGGATTTCTCCAAGATGCCGTTGTACACTTTGCTTGCAGGGCTGAAGATCATACTTTTCGTTTCTGTCAGACCTGCACAATCAGGAGAGCCCCGAGAGACATCTGCAGTTATGGGCGAATCCCCTCTGGAGGAATCCTCCAGCGACAGCTCATCTCTCGATATCTTCCGAGGAGACAATGTTTGGTATATCTCAAGGCTTAAAGGAGGAGACTGTTTCCTTCCGATGGAAGAATTTAAGGAGTCACATTCTGAAGCTGTGTCTGGCACTTCCCTGAATGAGAAAGAGGTAAAGATTTTAAATCCATATGTTTGTAAAGGGTACTAAGCAGACTAGCAGACGTTCTAATGAATTCTAAATGAAACAGCTTGCATTATTTAATCTATTGAAATTCCAAAGGGAGACATGCTATTAGAAAATCACTACTTTAAATAATATAGTTTCCCAAAACTCAATGTTTCATTTCTAAAATAAATTGTAATGAGATCTTATAAACTAAAAAACAAGAGAAATTAGCATTTTGTCATAGAAATAAAAATGCTTAAATTTTACAAATGATTCCACTATCATTTCAGCTACTTCTATGTTTCGTTCATCATTATTATTCTCTCTAAATCAGATTAAGAAGTGAAAGGCTAGAGTCAGGGCAAAAGTAACTGGTAAAAGAAATGAAGTGGGGAAGGCAGAACGCAAAGGCAAGAACACACGTGATTACGATCCACCAGCGAGAACCACGTCAAGACTCTATCTCCCTTGTCTTGGCAGCTCAAATTATAAGCAACTGCACAGCACACAGCAAGGACTAAATTCATATTTACACTAATAAAATGAACAAACTGAATGTTCTCTCATCTGTGATGGACTATGATTACTACCATTTTTCGTGTTGTTGATAATGCAGGTTTATTATTTGCTTTTGATAAGTATTTTATGTTAATATCATATTATACATTAGATTGCTGAATTTATTTAACCATTTCTATATACTTTACTCAATCATGTGAACATTATCTTACTATATTCTACAAGCACCCACAGGGTACTTGGACAAACACACAAAATCTCTTGGACAAAGACTTGAATAATGGTTTCATACACCCGTGTGTGTGGTACAGTTCTCAAATGCTTTTACAATTTGATAATGGGCAGCGGTGACAGAAGGCAAAAAGCAGTTCTGACATGAAGAAATGACCAGACTCAGAAATTAATCACTGACAGGAACATTTCAGCAAAGTTTCTCTTTGGAATGGATGTTGATGAATAGAAGATATCACTGTTCAGATTCCAAAGTCAGAAGCCGATTTAGTTACAATTTTATGTTTGATAGAGGGAGGGTAAAAGGTGGGACCACCACACCTATGGAGCATATTGCAAGGGTACAAGTCAAATCTGTCAAGTATAGAACATAAGTATCTTAGCACAATAATCAAATAAATGAAGCAAAAGCTATGTTGATTGGTTTGCTGCAACCACCTCAGATTGTATAAAAAAATCAACACACTGTACCCTACATATATATAAATGTATTCAAGATCTATGTGTACATGACTTAATAAAAAAAATTTAAAAAGTTACAATTTTATGAATTTACTTTTTTCTATGTGGGCTGGCTGCTTTAAGCTAGTCTAAAAATATTTTTAAAACTAGCTTTTAAACTCTAAGCAAGGTGTGAAAAGAATGCTGATCTAAGTCAGCAAACCTGGATTCTTGTCCTAGTCCAGCCATTAACAATCCACAGCAAATTACTTGATTTCTTTAGATCTCAATTTCTTTATCTGTTAAAGTAGAATTTGATTAATAGCTCCTGGTAATTCTAGTTCTAACATTCTAATTCCATAACAAATACTAACCTAAAGTATTGCTTCTTCATAACTAATCAGACTTGGACTGTAGATAGTACATCTTAAATTTTCACTTTTTAAAAAATTTCAGATTAATGTGTGGGTACAAACAGATTGCATACTTTGCACTTGTAAAGTCTGATTTATAGGCCACTGAATTTTCACTTTCAGAGTACATATTCCTTGCAATGTTGAACTTAAACATGTGGACCATTTATGCTATTTTTCTATTTCTTTGCTTCTCCCACAGTGACATGTAGTTAAGTTTAACACGTGTAAGATGACTTAACTCAAAGGTGAGGTTTGAGTAAGCATAGACACGTGTAATATGTACAGTGTAAAAAGTCAGAGAGTATCAAAAATTATTATTTATAAGAATTCTAGTGGTTCAATAGTGGAGAGGAGGGAAAGTTCCCTGAATTCAAATTCTTCTCGTATTTCTCAGCTGGCCGTGCGTTTTTGACATTACTACTTGAAATAAGAACTGGACGTTCCATCACTGCAGAAAGTTCCAGTCGTGCAGCTCTAGAGTTTTCCTGCCAATTTCCAGAAGCCACATAAGACCAGTTTTGTCAGTAAAGCCATTTTGCTGGTAACTGAGGTGACATTGCAGAGATACACGGAAAGCTAATCATAAAGCACTGTGTCAAATAAGGCTGCAAATCACTTAGCAATATGGCACAGTATTGCTTACCAATATGGAACTGTATCTCTTGCTAATCATAAATTTTTCTTTCATTAGGTGATAAAACAATTATGGATTAAAAATTATTTTTAATGATAATGTCACCCAAAGTTATATGATAGAGAGCTACAAGGACCACTGAGACACCCAGCCCACCCCTTTGTTTCCATATGTGGATGCGAAAACTCTGGGGCCACATGGTACTTAGTGGCAAAATCAGAAACTAACACCAGCTTTCCTGACACTGAATACCACACTGCTTCCAAAGAAGAATGTAGTCTAGAAACAGAGCTTTGCAAAGATTTCATACAGCACTGGTATCCTTTAGTCAAACTAGAATATACTGCTACTATATTCATTTTATAAAAACAAAATAAAAAAAATCTTATTGAGTTATAAAATTATATGTCAGGAATGCTTTAAGTTCCTGACATTTTCTTAAACCTTGGGTTTTGATACTGCTTGTATCTTAGCACATAACAATATTGTTGCCCTAAGTGGCAACAAATATGTAACAACTCAGTCACATTTGCTGTTTCTTTGTGTTCAAGTATACTTAAGCTCGTGCTTTCATACTTTACATCTAAAATTGCTCATATGACAAGTTTATGTTCTGAGACCTGAGTTAATGGAGTCCAGTGGTCCTTCTGCAGTTATAGCTCATAATAGCCAGAATTCTAAGATGTCCACCCAATTTTCAATCCCTAGTGTACATATATGAGTCATTATGAACATTTTGAGATACACAAATTCAAGAATCATAAACCCACATGGACGGAAACAAATGAAGCCCGCCCAGCAACACTGATAAGTCCAGCAAGTTGAAACTTGCACAGATCAATCAGAAAGGGTGCCATCAGCTGTGTTTCTTGGAAGTGAAATGATGGACCATAACACAGTCTTTCCCAAAACTTTCACAGTGACCTATGTATATCTTTTTCTAGTTAGTCAACCAAATACAAATGTAAGTGCTGCCATGCAGGCATTTCACAGATAAAATTAAGGCCCCAAACTAACCTTAATATAGAGATTCTTATCCAGGTGAGCCTTTTAAATTTGAATCTAGAGGTCAGAGACTCAAAGCAAAGGAGAGATTCACAGACATGAACTCTCTGCTCTGGATTCGTTGGTGGAGCCCATGTGACAAGGAACAGCAAACAGACTTTAGAAACTGACAGCAGCCCCCAGCTGACAGCACACACAGAACACAGGGACCTCAGTCCTATAACCACACGAAATGGATTTTGCTACAACGCATGAGCTGAGGACCCCGAGCTGCAGATGAGAATGCAGCCCAGCCAGCACTTCGACTGTAGCCTCCTGAGATCATGAGCAGAAAAGCCAGTAACACCATGCTGGCCTTCAGATACGTAAAACTAAGTTAAGAAATTGGGTTTGTTTGAGGCCACTAAGTCTATAGTGACTCATCCTGCTGCAAAGGAAAACTGACACCACAACCACTCCTCCTCACCCCCACGGCCCAACATGCACTGGCGATTTCTCACTGCCAGTACCATTGCTTCTCAGCAGAGAAGTAAATGGCCTCCTCCTCCTCTTCATTTCGATAAAGTGCAGGGCAGCTTGACACGGACAGGATATCCGGGTCAGGGGAAGGCAACGAGTGCTGCACGTGCTGGGGATGGTGAGGATGCCGAGGGTGCGCTGGGTGAGGGGCCTGGGCAGGAAGCTGAGCTCGCTGAGACTGCGGGGAGGACGGCACGATGCTGCGGCGAGAGCGGCACAAGCTGCTGCTTCTGGCTAAGGATCCCGGGGCTTTAGCCATGGTCCCTGAGAAACACAGACAAAGACGCTCATGAAGTCCAACGATCATGTGTATGGTCACTACAAATATACACAAGAGAATTGATGTCACTATTTAATTTCCCTTTATTGAACTAACTATACAATTATTTTCTTTTCTACCACCTATACCAGGAAGGTTAAGAAATAAGAAATAAAAATGTAACAAAAGGGAAAACAGCTCTAATAGATGAACAGAAATGAACATAAACACATGAGGTTTTAATAGAAAATCTAAATATACTAACCACAAAGGCTTAAAAATTTACCTATTATAACAGATCCTTAAATTTAAAAATCAACACAGCCTATTTATAAGAAATATGTATTTTACTACAAACTTTCTTTAATGACTATTAGTTAAAAAGGGAAACTATCAGTGTAATGTAGATTAGAGTTTTACCAATGAATATCTATTGAAATATCACAACTTGTTTAAATTTCAAGTAGTTTTTATTAAATCAAGGAAATCATTTAACTATTGTATGCACAGTCTCTCAGCTAGTTTAGAGCTGAGGCCAAATTTGGTTCTTGAACACTGACTCCCATGGCACTAAACACAAGTCTTAGATCATCCTGTTTCTGCTACTGGTCTCAGCCTAGACCCACACATCTGTCTTCATTGAGTGGGTGGTCCTCTCGTTTCCCTTAGCTGGAACACAGCTACAGCACCAGGTCAAACTACCACTCTTTGCTGGTGATGTGACCTTATACTTAGAAAATCCCAAAAATTCCACCAAGAGACTCCTGCAATTGATAAATAAATTTAGAAAAGTCTCAGGTTACAAAATCAAAGTACACAAATCAAGAGCATTCTTATACACCAACCAGCCAAGCTGAGGATCAAAGCAAAGATTCAATACCTTTCATAAAAGCTATAAAGAAAATAAAATACCTGGGAATATATGTAACCAATGAGGTGAAAGATCAATACAAAGAGAATGATCAATCACTAAGGAAGGAAACACAGATATAAACAAACATAAAAACATATCAAACTTGTGGATCAGCAGAAACAACAGTGTTAAAATGTCTATACTACCCAAGTGATCTACAAATTCAATGCAATCCCCATCAAAATACCAACATTATTTTTCACAGATTTATTCTAGAACAAGAAAAGAGCCCAAATAGCCAAAGCAAGCTTAAGCAAAATGAACAAATCTGGAGGCATCACTGTACCAGACTTAAGCTATCCTATAAAGCTACAATAACTAAAATAGCATGGTAGTGACACAGAAATAGTGACAACAGACCAATGAAACAGAACAGAGAACCCAGATTTAAAACCATCCTTACATTGACAAACCAGATAACAATATACTATTGTCTAAAGAATCCCTATTCAATACATGGTGCTAGGAAAACTGAATACCTACACGCAGAAGATTGAAACACGATCCACACTTCTCACCACTCAAAAAAAGTAATTCATGATGGGTAAATGACTTAAATCTAAGGCATGAAACCATAAGAATTCTAAAAAAAAACAAAAAGAAAATGCTGAAAAACTCTTCTGGACATCAGCCTTGGCAAAGAATTTATTAAGAGGTCCCTAGGGACAAACACAGCAACAAAAACAAATAAATAGGACTTGATTAAATTAAAAGACTTCTGCACAGCCAAGGAAACAATCAAGAGAGTGAACAGACAACCTATAGAATGGGAGAAAACACGTGCATGCTATGTATCCAGTAAGGGCTAGTGACTAGAATCTACAAAGAACTCAAGCAAAAAAAATGAAGGAAAAAGCCAAACAACCCCATTGAAAAGTGGGGAAAAGACATAAACAGAAGCATTTCAAAAGATAGACTAATGGCCAATAAACATATGAAGAAATGTTCAATGTCACAAATTGTCATGAAAACCAATTAAAACATAATAAGATATCACCTAACCCCAGTGAGAATGGCTTTTATTAAAAAGTCCCAGACAATAGATGCTGGCATGGATACAGAGAGATACACTATTCATGGGACTGCAAACCAGTATAATCTCTATGGAAAACATTCCTCAAAGAAAAAATCTGGACTTACCATTTGATCCAGTAATCCCACTCCTGGGTATTTACCCAAAGGATAAGAAATCATTTTTCTCAAAAGGACACTTGCACTCGAATGTTTACTGTAGCACAATTCATTATCACAAAGATCTGGAGTCAACCCAAGTGCCCATCAATTCCTGAGTGGATTAGCAAAATGTGGTGTATGTATACCATGGAATACTACTCAGCCACGAAGAAAGATGACTTAAATCCTTTTGCAAAAATATGGATGGAACTGGAGATGATTATCCTAAGTCAACTACAGAATGGAAGAACAAACAACACATGTACCCACTATTAAATTGGAACTAACTGATCAACACTTGTGGGCACAAATGGAAATGAAGCAAGCCAGAGGGATAAGGAGGGAATTGGTAAAACCATACCTTCTGGGTACAGTGAACAATACGGGGTGATGTGCACACCTACAACCCTGACTCAAGCAGCACAAAAGCAATCCATGTAACCAAAACATTTTTAGCCTGTAATATTCTGAAATAAAATAAATAAAGTACATAAATAAAGCTAAGAAGTTACATTCCAGAATCCCAATTCTTAACCATTACATTATACTGGCTTTCTAAAAATAGAAAATAATAGAATAGAAGACTCCCCCTCCCCCCAATCCTTATGCCTTTTTCCCTCTTTTTTGTCTAAGGTAAGACCTCTAATAAAATATTGAATTAACGGTGGTGCCTATAGCTCAAGTGGCTAAGGTAACAGCCACAAACAGCAGAGCTGGCGGGTTTGAATCTGGCCTGGGCCTGCCAAACAGTGGCAGAGGATACGTTTCAAGATCCCTAGAGGATGCCAACAACTGTGAATGGCACCACATTGTATATGTACTGTGGTTTTTCCTATACATACATATTTGTGGTAAAGTTTAATTCATAAACTAAGCACAGTAAGAGATTAACAATAACTGATAATAAACAATAATTATAGCAATATACTGTAAAAAAAGTAATGCAAATGCAATCACTCCCTCTCAAAATATATTATTATACTGTATTCACTATTTTTAGCCCATGGTTGACCGCAGGTAACTGAAACTCTGAAAAGCAAAACAACCAATAATGGGGACTACTCCTTGACTTATTTCATGATTCTAATATAATCTTGGTACCAAAATCAAATAAGGACAGTATTGGGGGAAAAAAGTATTGGCTAACCCAATGTATAATAAAAAATGCAAAAAACCTAAATTACAAACCAAATCTGATGCATTATAAAAATAGTACATTGTAGCAAATATAGTTTTACTGACATTTAAAAGATTAAGATTCAACAGAATAAAGAGAAATAAATGATCACCTCAAATTATGCAGAAAAAGAAAGAATGGGATAAAAATTAACACCCACAGATGTGAAAGAAAAAAATTCTTAAAAAATGAGGAGCAAAAATGAATTTCATTAACTTAAAATAATCTACCTAAAACACAGAGCAAAGTAACACTTTATGGTGAAATATGGAAACATTCTTAAAGTCAGATATGGCAATCACTATTGCCTGCAGTTACCATTTTAATTCACTATATATATATTTTTTTGAGACAGAGCCTCAAGCTATTGCCATGGGTCACAGCTCACAGCAACCTCAAACTCCTGGGCTTAAGTGATTCTCTTGCGTCAGCCTCCCCAGTAGCTGGGACTACAGGCACCCGCCACAACACCTGGCTATTTTTTGGTTGTAGTTGTCATTGTTTGGCAGGCCTGGGCTGGATTCGAACCCATCAGCTCTGGTATATATGGCTTGCACCTTAGCCACTGTAGCTATAGGTGCCAAGCCTTCATTATTTTTAAATAATAAAATTTACTATTATATTACTAAATGTTAAAGAAACTTTAAATTATGAAAGTCAAAATCGACAATACAGAATTTATAGCTTATAGTCAAAGGATCGCTCAGATCATATAATTGATTAAAATATGAATAGAATTCAGAATCAAAAAGAATGGAGTCTAAAATCTCTGGCTCAGAGGGGATTTTAGTACTTTTTCTATAGGCTGAGCATGTTTTCACAAGCTTTTGCTTTATAGAGACTCTGGTTTCACTCTAGCAAACCCATGTATTGAAAACACTGGACCATAGTATTTAAAAAATTATACCCTCCCCTACACCATGGTGTAGATTTGGGGAAAAAATAGTCAGATGGAATTTCCCTTGATGTTGTCACCAGAGGTATTCGTATTTTATTATTGTGAGTCATATTTTGAGGAAGTTTTGGAGTATGTATATATTAAATTGATTTCAAATATAGGATCACATCAAGTTATCATTTACTTAGAAATTAATATATGAATATATTTGATAGCTTTCTCTTTATGCTTTAGAGGATTCATACTTAAGCTTGTATGACTGTAAATAGTATATGTCAGGGTTTTGGCTTTAAAACAAAATGACCCTTCAGTTTTTCAATATTATATGTCTTAAACACATTTTTTGTAACGTTCTTGCTACAGAAATTGCCAAATGCAAAAGTGCCAGGTTTTTAAGAACCGGCATAGTGGTTCACTACTATAGACTATCTGCACACACTCCATTCCTGTTACTATGGAAACACACACAGACTAGATTTATCATAAATTTTGAGAGACGTTCCTTGTACCAGTTCACATAAAGAAACATCTGGATTGGCTTAGTGCCTCTGGCTCAAGTGGCTAAGGCACCAGCCACATACACCTAAAGTGGCAGGTTCGAATCCAGCCCGGGCCCGACAAAAACAACAATGACGGCTGCAACCAAAAAAATGGCCGAGCATTGTGGCGGGGCATTTGTGGTCCCAGCTACTTGGGAGGCTGAGGCAGGAGACTCGCTTGAGCCCAGGAGTTGGAGGTTGCTGTGAGCTGTGATGCCATAGCACTCCACCCAGGGGGACAGCTTGAGGCTCTGTCTCAAAAAAAAGAAAGAAACATCTGGATCACTTGTTTATCCTGGGGTGAAAGAAAGACCACCCTCTTCCTCTGGGTTATGAAAACCTCCCGTGCTTATCAGTAGTGGGATCATGCCTATGAATAGCCATTGCACTCCAGCCTAGGCTGTAACATAGTGAGAGACCCTATCTCTAAAAAAAGAAAAAAATTCCATTATTTTTCTCTAATGTATTTTAGAATACATTAATTTTGTGTATTCTAATCAAATACACTTTGTTTTGTAGTATGATTATATTTACTAGTATAGCTTTGAAAAATGAACAGTATTCATGCTGATTCAGTTATCTGTGACTATGATGATTGGGTTTTCAGGGTTGCCACATTCTGAATCTTATACCTATAGTATTAATAACAATACGGTTTTAAATACAGAAAATGCCAAAAAAATATAATACTCAAGTCACATTTGACTTCAGCAATTACAAGAAGTACAAGATAAAAAGAAGTTCCAAGAGATACAAGATAACAAAAAGTTAGTACATACTGAGTATTACAATTTTAATACTGTTTATCCATTTCTTAAAATATGTATACATTTTTTGGGCACCCTCTGTAGATACGTTTGTAGAAGAGGATTTTTTAACATATATATGGTTTTTTTGTCTTTGGTTGAGTTAATATCCCTGGAAGTTCATTTGACTTCATGCCAGGGACTTTAAATCTTGCCAGAGAAGTTTAGCCTAGAACTAAAGAAAATGTCAGTGGTGTCTAAGTGAGCAGCTGGCAGTCAAATTTTACCAACGATGTAACCTGAGGAGATTGTAAATGTTTTTTTATTCTCGTTATCTCTGTTCAAAGACCTTCAATAGCTCCTTAAAGCATTTCATTTATGTGAAATAACTCCCTTAAGTTTACGTAGTTCAGTTTTAAAGATGCATTGAAGCCCTTTCTCTAAGCCTTTGAGTTGGGCTCTAAGAGCATCTATAGGAATAAAATTACTTCCTGCTCTTCAGAAAATTCACATAAACAGATTGTTTCATGAGATTAATTCTAAGAGGCATGCACGGAGTATCTTAGGAACACAGAGGAAAGTTACTCAGACTAATTTAGAGCTTAAGTGACTACTTCTTGGAAATGACTTCCTGAGCTCAAAAGATGGTTAAGAGTAAAGCAAAAAAAAAAAAAAAAAGTAAAAGGGCATATTGCGCGTAGGAGACAACACTGCAAAGATAAAGAGAAATGAAACCATAGTGTACATGGTAATTTCCATTCATTTAACATTACTAGAGGATAAAAAGTAACTTGAGATTGAACAGATAGGTAGAGACCTTGCTTGGACAGCTTTATGTGCTCTGTCAGTCAAGGTGTTTGGACTTTTTCTGGGCAATGGGAAACCATTGGAGAATTTTAATCAGGAGATCAATTATGGTTAGATTTACAAGTTAACGTAAGAGTGTGTTTATGGAGACAGTTGGGTTTAAAACAAAAACAGGCAACTTATGTGACATCTTAGAACCACCTCTAATTCCGAAGGCTTAAATAATACATGTATCATCAGTACAAGGGTTTTTTTTGTTTGTTTGTTTGTTTTGAGACAAAGTCTCACTATGTTGCCTTCGGTAGGGTGCTGTGGCATCACAGCTCACAGTAACCTCAGACTCTTGGGCTTATGCGAGTCTCTTGCCTTAGCCTCCTAAGTAGCTGGGACTACAGATGCTTGCCACAACACCCAGCTATTTTTTTTTATTTTTGTAGTTGTCTTTGTTGTTTGGCAGGCCCAGGCCAGGTTCGAACCCGCCAACCCCAATGTATGTGGCTAACACCTTAACCACTGAGCTACAGGTCCCAAGCCAATACAAGGTATTTTGAAATGTAGTAAACTATAATGTTTTCTCTTATTGAGAACAGAGTGACATCTTAAATATAGAAAAAAGAATGAATATGTATAACACAACATGTAATTCTATAAAGCAAAATCCAGCAATATACATGTTCTGTCAAAGAGATTGGTTTATTATGTGAGTTTATTATAGTGACTTAAACGTACAACTGTATATTTAAAATTATGAATACTTAATTGATATTTGTAGCCTTAAGCTGTTCATCTGAAACACATGATTCCTTTTTTAAAACTCTGTATTTAGGGGCAGCGCCTGTGGCTCAGTGAGTAGGGCGCCAGCCCCATATACCAAGGGTGGCAGGTTCAAACCCAGCCCCGGCCAAACTGCAACAACAATAAAAAAACAGCCGGGCATTGTGGCAGACACCTGTAGTCCCAGCTACTCAGGAGACTGAGGCAAGAGAATCACCTAAGCCCAAGAGCTGGAGGTTGCTGTGAGCTGTGACGTCACAACACTCTACCGAGGGTGACAAAGTGAGACTCTGTCTCTAAAAAAATCAATCAATCAATAATAAAAATTGTATATCTGATTTGGATTACCGTTTCCATAAACTTTTCTGTTATCATTCCTCCCATGATTAAACTGGTAAATAAATCAAAGCCTTAAAGCTTTAATTGTTACAACACAATTTTGGGTTTTTGTTTGTTTGTTTGTTTTTTGCCTTAAAACTGTCTGTGGGCAGCTTCAACAAAATTAAGAAAAAAAGCATGCAAAATATGCAATGATTGGTTTATCTTTTTTTTTTTTTTTTTTGCAGTTTTTGGCTGGGGCTGGGTTTGAACCTGCCACCTCTGGCATATGGGGCCGGCGCTCTACTTCTTTGAGCCACAGGAGCCGCTTTTTTTTTTTTTTTTTTTTATTGAAACAAGGTCTGGCTCTGCTGCTTGGGCTAGAGTGCAGTAGTGTCATCATCGCTTATTGTAGCCTCAAACTCCTGGGCTCAGGTGGTTCTCCTGCTTAGCCTCTCAAATATCTAGGATTACAGATGGATACCAGTTTGGTTTGCAGCCTGTATTCTCAACCATGGTGCCCAGTAGAAAGCATCCTAAATCAGTAAGGTCTCTCTCTTTTTTTTTTTTACAATCAGAATGTGTAATGTCTTTAAAAAAATCTATAAATCCAAAAAAAATGAATGTGTAATGTCTTAATAATTGTATCTGTTGGTATGCTTGCTGTTTGAAGAGGTCACCAAACTCTACTACATATAAAAATCACTATGTAAAGGAATTTAGTTGTAATCTTGAAATAACTTTTCTTTAATTGTCAGAACTGCTTTATTGATTGCATTATAGTATTATTTGCAGGTATAATATGAAAAAGCATGGCCCAATTTATGCTGAAAAATTCTAAAAAATTAACAATGTAGACTAGTGGTTCTCAACTTTCCTAATGCTGGGCTATATTTTCATTGTTACAAAGGGGTCGTGACCCACAGGTTGAGAACCACTAATGTAGACTCTTTGGCTTGTTTGCTCAGAATATGATACCAAAATTTAATGTAGGCTCTTAATACATTAGGAAACTATATAGCTTTTTATTTTCAGTACTGCTTCCAATCCCTTGCCAATTTATTTGTTTTTATTTTTTACCCACTTTTCACTTTAAAAATTTCAAACTGGCAGGGCAAGGGGCTCATGCCTGTAATCTTAGCACTCTAGAAAGCCAAGGTAGGTGAATCATGTGACCTAGAGTTTTCTTTTCTCTCTTTTTTAAATTAAATCTTAGCTGTGTACATTAATGCAGTCATGGGGTACAATGTGCTAGTTTTATATACAATTTGAAATATTTTCATCAAATTGATTAACATAGCCTAAGTAGCATTTTCTTAGTTATTATGTTAAGACATTTATATTCTACATTTAGTAAGTTTCACATGTACCCTTGTAAGATGCACCTTAGGTGTGGTCCCACCAATCACCCTCCCTCCACCCATCCTCCCCCCTCCTCTCCCCTCCCTTTCCCTTTCCCCATATTCTTGGGCTATAATTGGGATATAGCGTTCATATGAAAGCTATAAATTAGTTTCATAGTAGGGCTGAGTACATTGGATACTTTTTCTTCCATTCTTGAGATACTTTGCTAAGAAGAATATGTTCCAGCTCCATCCATGTAAACAGAAAGAGATAAAGTCTCCATCTTTCTTTAAGGCTGCATAATATTCCACAGTGTACATATACCACAATTTATTGATCCATTTGTGGGTCAGTGGGCACTTGGGCTTCTTCCATGGCTTAGCAATTATGAACTGGGCTGCAGTAAACATTCTAATACAACTATCTTTGTTATAGTGTGATTTTTGGTCTTCTGGGTATATACCTAATAGAGGAATTGTAGGATCGAACGGCAGGTCTATTTTTAGTTCTCTGAGTGTTCTCCAAACATCTTTCCAAAAGGAATGTATTAGTTTGCATTCCCGTCGACAGTGTAGAAGTGTTCCCTTTTCTCCATATCCACACCAACAGCTCTGGTTTTGGGATTTTGTGATACGGGCTAGTCTTACTGGAGTTAGATGATATTTCAAAGTAGTTTTGATTTGTATTTCTCTGATGATTAAGGATGATGAGCATTTTTTGTGAGCTCAGGTTTTTGAGACCAGCCTGAGCAAAGTGAGACCCCATCTCTACTAAAAATAGAAACACTTAGCTGGTCGTGGTGGTGAGGGCTTATAGTCCCACCCACTTGGGAGGCTGAGGCAAGAGGATCACTTGAGCCCAAGAGTTTGAGGTTGCTGTTAGATATAATGCCATGGCCCTCTATCCAGAGCAACAGAAGGAGACTCTGTCTCAAATAAAAATAAAAATAAAAATTTCAAATCTTTAGAAAAGTGTAAAGAATATTATAGTCAACACCCAAATTAGCCAATTATTAACATTTTCTCTCATTTGCTTTACTCTAGCTATATATATTTTTTAAAAAATCTAGAACCACTTGAAAGTCATGGGTACCATGACATTTTATCTCTAAATATTTCCTCATAAGGAAATACTTTTATATAAACAGAATACCATTATACCCTTAAAATTAATAGCTCCATTGTTTAATAGTCAGTTGGTGTTCAGAATTCTCCAGTTGTCTTCAAAATATCAACGTGTATTTAAATCTAGGGCTCAAAGTTTATGCATTGTATTGTGTTGTTAAATCTTGTTTCTTTTAATCTAGAATAGTCTTTCTACCTTTTGTTTGTTTATGGCATTCACTTTTTTGAAGAGCACAGGCCAGTTGTCTGAGAGAATGTCCTACAGTTTGGGTTTATCTGATCACATCCTCATTTTAGATTCAGTTTAAGCATTAGAAAGAATACTTCAAAGTTGATGGTGTGTTAATATATCCCCTCATGAGGCACACCCTAATGCCGTGCTTAGATATTTAGAATCGTGAAGACCAGATATCTGTATCGTCCATATATCTGTTTATAATTAGTAAGTAATCCATGGGGTAACATATTTAAACAGTCATCATTTCACTTGTCTCATTTTTGCTCAGAAACCCTTAGTGGGTTCCCATTTCTTTGAATGTAAGAATATAAATATATGTTCCTGATGTAAGCCATTTTATTTTATTTTATTGTTGAGGAGTCACTGAGGGTACAAGATACCAGGTTACACTGATTGTATTTGTTAGGAAAAGTACCTCCTAACAAATGTGTCTTGCCCCCAACAGGTTTGTCACACACCGAAACCCCACCCCCCTCCCTCCTTCCCTCTCTCTGCTCTTCCCTTCTCCCACCCCCCTCCCTCCTTCCCTCTCTCTGCTCTTCCTTTCCCCCAACTCTCTCCCTCTTTCTCTCTCTCTCTCTCTGCTCTCCCCTTTCCCCACCCCTACTGGTACTAAGTCTTTAATTGTCCTCATATCAAGATTAAGTACATAGGATTCATGCTCCTCCATTTTTGTGAAGCCTTACTAAGAATAATGTGTTCCACTTCCATCCAGGTTAATACAGTGGATGTAAAGTCTCCATCTTTCTTAATGGCTGAATAGTATTCTATGGCATACTTGTGGTATACTCCACAGCTTGTTAATTCATTCCTGGGTTGGTGGGCATTTAGGCTGTTTCCACATTTTGGTGATTGTAAATTGAGCTGCAGTAAACAGGCTAGTGCAAGTGTCCTTATGATAAAAGGATTTTTTTCCTTCTGGGTAGATGCCCAGGAATGGGATTGCAGGGTCAAATGGGAGGTCTAGCTTGCATTCTTTGAGGATTCTCCATACTTCCTTCCAAAAAGGTCATATTAATTTGTAGTCCCAGTAGCAGTGTAAAAGTGTTCCTTTCTCTCCACATCCACACCAGCATCACAGTTTTGAGATTTTGTGATATGGGCCATTCTCACTGGGGTTAGATGATATCTCAGGGTGGTTTTGATTTGCATTTTCTCTAATAATTAGAGATGATGAGTATTTTTTCATGTTTGCTAGGCATTCATCTGTCTTCTTTAGAGAATGTTCTATTCATGTCTCTTGCCCATTGATATATGGGATTGTTGGCTTTTTTCATGTGGATTAATTTGAGTTCTCTATAAATCCTAGTTATCAAGCTTTTGTCTGATTTAAAATATGCAAATATCCTTTCCCAGTGTGTAGGTTGTCTATTTGCTTTGGTTGTCTCCTTAGCTGTACAGAAGCTTTTTTAGCTTCATTAAGTCCCATTTGTTTTTGTTGTTGCAACTGCCACTGAAGTGTTCTTCATGAAGCCTTTCCCCAGGCTGATATCTTCCAGTGTTTTTCCTATGCTTTCTTTGAGGATTTTCCTTGTTTCATACCTTAAATTTAAGTCTTTTATCCATCTTGAATCAATTTTAGTGAGGGGAGAAAGGTGCGGGTCCAGTTTCAGTCTTTTGCATGTGGATATCCCGTTCTCCCGGCATTTATTGAATAGGGATTCATTCCCCAGTGTATGTTCTTGTTTGGTTTATCGAAGATTAGGTGGCTATAAGATGTTAGTTTCATTTCCTGGTTTTCTATTCAATTCCAAATGTCTGAGCCTCTATTTTTCTGCCAGTATCATGCTGTCTTGACTGCTATGGCTTTGTAGTACAGCCTAAAGTCCGGTAGGCTGATGCCCCAGGCTTTTGTTTTTATTGCTAAGAACTGCCTTAGCTACATGGGGCTTTTTCTGATTCCATACAAAACGAAGGATTATTTTTTCCAAGTCTTGAAAGTACAATGTTGGTATTTGGGATGGCATTGAATTGGTAGGTTGCTTTGGGAAGTATAGATATTTTAACAATGTTGATTCTTCCCAGCCATGAGCATGGTATGTTCGTCAATTTGTTAAAGTCCTCTGCTATTTCTTTTCTTAGGGTTTCATAATTTCCTTTATAAAATTCCTTCACCTCTTTTGTTAAGTATATTCCTGGTATTTCATTTTCTTTGAAGCTATGGTGAAGGGAGTTGTGTCCTTAATCAGCCTCTCATCTTGGCTGTTATTGGCATATACAAAGGCTACTGACTTGTGGACATTGATTTTATATCCTGAGACATTACTGTATTTTTTGGTGACTTCCAAGAGTCTTGTGGTTGAGTCTTTGGAGTTCTCTAGGTATAAGATCATATTGTCAGCAGAGAGGAAGAGTTTGACCTCCTCTGCTCCCATTTGGATGCCCTTTATTTCCTTGTCTTGCCTAATTGTATTGGCTAGAACTTCCTGCACTATGTTGAATAGTAATGGCCATACAGGACAACCTTGTCTGGTTCCAGTTCTAACTAGGAAAGCTTTCAGTTTTACTCCATTCAGTAAAATATTAGCTATGAGTTTGTCATAGATAGTTTTAATGAGTTTAAGAATTGTGCCACCTAGTCCTATACTCTTTAGTGTTCTAATTAGAAAAGGATGCTGGATTTTATCGAATGCTTTTTCTGCATCTATTAAGGGGATCATATGTCATTGTTTTTGCTTCTGTTGATACAGTGGATAACATGGATGGACTTGGACACGTTAACCAGCCT